>JABUQX010002759.1:12500-15000 GCA_015478945.1 Trachelipus rathkii | reverse complement strand
TTTCCTGGTTTACAAACTGGGAACCAAAATAAAGTCGTTTCACTCTCCTATTAAAAAGGTAAGTTTTAAAGATAGTTAATGACTTGTGTTGATGGTTCATTAGCCTCGAAGTACCAATCAAAGCGTAACCATATAGCTTCTTATTGTTGAAGCGGTGGCTTCAACAGAGAAAATTATAATACCAGTAACTGTGCTTAGCCCCCTCAACGTATAAACGAAGCCTATTACGAGGAGCTATCAAAGAACAACCATCAACTACTACCTGTGCAGTGGAGAAACAAGCAGAAGAGATAACTACAAGCCCTCTACTACACCAACTAGACCTGCCAGTGGAAGGGCAAGAGAATAAGCTCACAACGTGCATACTGCTGAATTGGCATGTTTTCTCATATATATATATAACATATATATATATATCCAAGGGCTTTACTTTCTATATATATATATATACTATATATATAAAAATATATCTCTCTATATATTGAGGAGACACATTATTTAATATATATATATATTATATATATATATATATATATATATATGTATATATGAGAATAGAAGAATGAGGCGAGTTTTCAGAGACTTCTCAAAAGAAGTTTGTAAAGTAAGAGATAAATAGATATAGAGATATATAAATTTCTTAGCATTTTTGTAAAAAAAAAAAAAAAAAAAAAAAAAAAATATGTGCATATTTGTCAATTAGTTGTGAGTGTAAAAGTAAAATAACAATGCAATCAATCTCTTACATTTTTATCAAAGACAATTTTAGGTTTCTTTCTTTTTTTTATGGTAAACTAAATCTATATTAATGTTAAATTTAAAAAAATTAATAAGGAATACCCCCTGGGTGTGCAAAAGATGGAAGGAGTTAGGGCCTCTCCTAAAGCTGCAGTGTCCCTAATACAATCAGTGAATTTGCTCTAAAAATAAAAAAAATATCAGTAACACTAGGACGACCTTCAGTGAACGTTCATTGAAAACAGTAAGAACCTTGCCAGACGTAAGATAAAGTATACACATTAATTTATTTACCTTTTTTTTTTATAAATTTTTATTATTTGATGCCACGATTTCTATATTCTATATCTATTTATCTAACTTTTACTTTAAATAAACTTCTTTGAAAAGTCTAATAAAACTCGCCCTATTCTGCTATTTCTGTATATATCTATATATATATATATATATATCCTCCTCCGCATATATATATATATATATAACATATATACATATCTTTTCTCTCTCTACTCTGCCATATATATATATATATATATATATATTGGTTTACCTTGATTTTCGAACATATCAGTGTCACTGCCAGAATTGATTTTATCTTTACCTTATTGGTTTTAAGACGTTCACTGACAAACCATTTATGCAGATTGCCGCCTTTACTTCCGGGATGAATGTAGCGATGGAGAACGCCAGGTCACAACCTTTGCTTAAACCTACTAACTGCCACATGTGGTTTTTAACCTATATTGCTATATATATATATATATATATATATATATATAACGCTATATATATATATATATATATATATATATACTATCACTATATATATATATATATATATGTATATATATATATATATATATATATATATATATATATATATATATATGAGATAGACTGAATATTCGTATTCACATTCGCGAATGTTAATATTCTCTGTTTTTGAATATTCGTATTTACTTTCACATTCGCGAATGCTAATATTCGCCGGTTCTTCAATATTCGCATTAACTTTCGTATTCGCGAATATTAAAAAAATATATATTCGCATAAACATTTTGTGAATATTAAAAATAAATTATTTTTCATTCGGACATTCGCGAATACGAATAGAAAACGGTCCGTAGGGACTGTTAAAAAAATGTAACAGCTTTTTGTGATCAGTTAACAAGAATACTGGTTGACTCATACCGACTCTAGGTCGTGAGAGTAACTTAAGTTACACTCGAAAGTGACACTCGAAAGTCACACACGAAGTCCTTACAATTTACTAAAGTAAAAATATAATATACTGTTTTCACTTCCATTCACTCATTATGTTGATAGACTTCAAGTGAATCTCAGTCGAAGACGACTCCAAAAGCCAAACCTTTGTATTGTGAACTGGACCATTCACTGAACATCACACGGGTGAATATCTATTTAATGGAATTTTGGTGAAATGAGACCTATCTCAAGAAAATATTTACTGTGTCATGAGAGATGCTAGTGAATATAAAGAAAGCAATCTCTTTCTGGAGAATAGCACAAACTGTCAGTCACCAACTACTGCATTAATGTGATGACATCTCAACTCATCAGTCAGCGAAGCACTCTCAAAACATAATCAATGAATGCAAAAATGATTAGAGCAATGCGACTTGAGAGAACTAAAAAATAAACCAGAATTTCATGTTCCAAAATTTTCTCAGTAATACATATAAATTACCAGGCACAGTTATCATAAATTGATAATAGTAAAGACTTAAAGAATCTCTCTGTT
>JABUQX010002759.1:0-7500 GCA_015478945.1 Trachelipus rathkii | reverse complement strand
GATCCGGCAGGTAATGCCGTCGTGGGACTCTAAAGTTGTAGTATATACCAGCCTATGTTCTTGAACTAGCAGAGATATTCCTCAACACTAAATTATAAGGTATTTTATATGACAATTGGTTCTTACCTCCCTACCTTTGATAACTGCTTTGGGAGGGAAGAGAGATGCTATGTTTATTGACAATTGGAACAAAATCGGCCCAGCTGAATTTTGAAGGCAAGAAAATTTAAAAGTTGGAGGTAGAGAAACTACGATACCGTGTCGAACAAGACGAACAACATCGCAGTAAGGGTTGGACAATAGGTCTGTAAATGTTGTTTCTTTTCAAATTATGCGGGTGTGGATCTAGTAGGTAAATGCCGTCGATGAGACTCTAAAGTTAGTATCAAAATTGCACTGCCCTTTGCCACCAATGAGTACAATAAATATATGGGGGGCGTCGATTTGTCCGACATAATAATTGAATTGTACAGGACAGATTTTAAATCAAAGAAGTGGTAAGTGAGGATTTTTTTTACCTGCTGGACTTGAAAGTAGTAAACGCCTGGCTGTTATACCGCCGTGTAAACTTCAAAAGGGTAAGCTCTACCAGTTATGTGACTTCAAGGACGACATAGCATCTGGGCTGATATGTGCCGGAACTAATAAAAGAGGAGCAAATTCCGAAAAAGAGAAAGCTGGTTGCTGTTCGCCCTGCAGTCTGTAAGGCTTGATGAGGTAAACCATTTACAAGATTGGGGTCAAGAGAGGAAACGCTGTAAGCATTGCATAAAAAACTATGAACATAATGCATAAACTGCGACGTATATTTGTGTTTTACAAGGGAGAGAAACTGTTTTATCGGTTTTCATTCCAGGTAAATATTTTAGATATTGGAATGATCACACCTCGCTTTGAAAGCCCTCCACCGCTTACTCCAATGATCGCTCACGGATTATTTACATATAATATATATATATATATATATATATATATATATATATATATATATATATATATATATATATATATATTATATATATATATATATATATATATATATATATATATATATAAATATATATATATATATATATATATATATATTTCTACACGACATATATATATATATATATATATATATATATATATATATATATATATATATATATATATATATATATATATATATATATATATATATATATATATAACCTCATTCAAAAAGTCTAATTTGAATAAAAAGAAATTCAGTTTATTTGTTATGACGATCTTAACGCCGTGAGATGCATTATTGCATCACCCTATTTTTGGGCATAGGGCATCAAAAAAAAAAAAAAAAAAAAAAAAAAAAAAATCAAAACGCCTTATTGGAGGTCTAATGAAGATATTAAAAACAAATTTTTTTTTATTTATAAGCGGAATCACTCACTCGGCATCAAAGGGTTAAAGATAATTATCTGAGCCCTTTCAAACTTGGACAACATGGAGCTGGTAGTTGTCGCCGTAGCGGAGTTGCGGTTTCAAGCTGCTACGCCCCCTGCAAGTGGGTGCTGAGCCCTTTATCTTGGATATGGTCTAGCTAAGTGGAAAATAAACTGCTAACAGGCTTCAGAGAAGGATTCGGAGGCTTGGAAAGATTAGAATCCTGAGAAGGTTCATGCTGAGAATCACGGAGCTATTCCGGAGCCGGAGCCGGAGCAGGAGCTGGAGCCGGAGCCGGAGCCAGAGTTGAAATGTGGTTACAAACGTATAATGGACCAAGTAAGGTCTCTAACCCTATGTTAACGAACCCCTAGATCCTAGAACTTGATATTAAGGGTTTCAGAGCCTTCAGAGGTGTCTAAGGATCCTCCTTAAAGGGAAACAATTGCCGAAGTATCCGATGTATATCAATCTTTAAACAGAAATCATTTTTTTATGAATAACCATTAAAATCTTGAATTTAAAATTGGGCGGGGGGGGGGGGAAGAATGGCGGATTTTTTTTCAAAAACAGAAATTCTCATAAAAACTTTAATTTTAAAGATATTTCAACGCTTTTTGCACCAAAGTACTCGTGTGAGAGTTGGTAATAAAATTAGCATAGGCACATTTTTTCTAAATTTTTTATTTTTTATTTTTAAAAATTGTAAAAAAATCAATTTTTTTCTTTTTTGAAAAAAAAAAAAAGAAAAGAAAACAATCACGCATGGCTGACACCACCTTGCACTATATAAAAACATTCAAAATAAAGGTCATTCAGTTGATGTGTATATGTTTAAAGTTTGTACTAAATTTTATGAAAATGAAACTGTTCGTTTTTTTTAATGATTTTTTGGTGACCTGTTTCAAAAAAGTGAAACGTAAGTAAAGCACGAAGAAGATTAGGATATTTTTACTTTAGACAGGAAAAAAATATTTATGCTCATATATATATATATATATATATATATATATATATATATATATATATATATATATATATATATATATATATATATATATATATATCTGCTAATATATATAAAGATATAAATATATATCAATCTACATTTTAAGATATCTTTATATATATATATATGTTGCGCAAATAATATATATATATGCTATATATATATATATGTAACAACTCCCAGGAATATTTCTACTGCTATATATATACTTATATATATATATATATATATATATATTTAATATATATATATATATATATTCAAAAAATTATCTCAGTTCCAGTTGGGTAAATCTTCTTTTACCACCCACAGAAAAATAATAAATTTTTTATTCAGACTCCAGCTCCGGCTCCGGCTCCGACTCCCACTAAGGTTTCTGCACTATTTGAAAATTGTTCAGTACGTTCTATCACAAAATATATTGAATAAAATTTATACCACGATCCGGCTCCGGCTCCGACTCCGGCTCCGGCTCCGGCTCCGGCTCCGACTAAGCTTTCTGCACCATTTTAAAATTGTTCCGAACGTTCTAACAATAATTTTTTCACCTACAAGAAATATCCTGAAATTTTTTTTTGCCCAGAATCCGGCTCAGACTCCGGCTCCGGCTCCGGCTCCGGCTCCCGCTCCGGCTCCGGCTACACACTATTTGAAAATTGTTCAGCACGTCTTCTGGCAATAAATTTTTCATCTAAAAAATATTTCTTGAAAAAGGTTTATACCCAGGTTCCAGCTTCGGCTCTTGCTCCGACTCCGGCTCCGACTCCGACTCTGAGTAAGGTTTCTGCACCATTTTAAAGTTGTTCAGAACGTTCTAGCAATAATTTTTCCGCAAGCAAAAAATACTTCTTGAAAAATTTATATCCAGGATCCGGCTCTGACTCCGGCTCTGGCTCCGGCTCCGACTCCGGCTCTGGTTCCAGCTCCGACTCTGGCTCCGACCAAGGTTTCTGCACTATTTGAAAATTGTTCAGCACGTCTTCTGGCAATAAATTTTTCACCTAAAAAAAATCTTGAAAAAATTATACCCAGGATCCTGCTCCGGCTCCGACTCCTCCTCCTGCTCCGGCTCCGGCTCCTTCTCCGGCTCCGGCTTCGACTAAGGTTTCTGAGCTATTTCAAAATTGTTCAACATGTCTTCTGGTAATAAATTTTTAACCAAAAAAATATTTCTTAAAAAAAATTTATACCCAAGATCCGGCTCCGGCTTCGGTTCCGGCTCCGGCTCCGGCTCCGACTCCGACCAAGGTTTCTGCACTATTTGAAAATTGTTCAACATATAATCTGTCATCTGTCAATAAATTATTCACTTAAAAAAATATTTTTTGAAAACAATTTATACCCAGGATCCGGCTCCGACTCCGACTTTGACTCCGACTCCATTTATTTGACTTAGTAAAAGCCAAAGTTAGAGGTTGGAAAAGTAAAAAAAATAAATTAGATTTTCTATAATAATAATAAATAAAACATCTTTTGAGCCTGAACTTAAAATTGCAATTTTGACATTAATTGCAATTTTTTAGTTCGACACCTCTCTAAATAAATTTCTGTATTTAAAAAATTATTTAGAATTTCCAAAAAATAATCACACCATGATGAGCAGGCGGAAATTTTCTACTAATTTAGAGAATAAAAAAAAAGTTAAAATTTTGATTTTGCTCTCAAAAAGTTGGGGTTCTTAGGATGGTGTCTCCCTTTAAGGGGGTTCAATAAGAAAAAAAAGAAGAAATACATAGAATGCATAAGAGGAGAAGACGGAGAAAGGATGAAGAAGGAGTAAGAACAAGTCAGAGATGGAGAAGGCACATGATGTGGGGCACTGCACAGGAGCCACAGCCGGAGCCAGAGTTCAAATTTGGCTACAATCATTTAATAGACCGAGTAAGGTATCTTTCCCTATGTTTACGAACCCTTAGAACTTGATTTTATGACTTCCAGCACTCTCCAGGGTGTCTGAGGCATCCCCTAAAGGGATCCCCAAAGATAAAAGAAGAAATAAAGTACAGAGTACATAGCAGATGTAGGGGTCGGATTCCGAGAAGGAGGCGGGCCGACTCCTGAGTGGAGGCTAAATGGAGTAGGAGTGGGAGGTGAGCCAGAGTATTGCGGCGCCTGGATCAAAACTTGTTTTGACTTCTGTGATGTATGTTAAATCAAACCACATAGAATGTATAAGGAAATATGGAAGATGGAGGAAGAAAGAAGTAGAAGAGGCAGAGACTGAGAAGGTTCATGATGTGGTGCAACGAGCTGATGCCTGACTCAGAGATTAAATCAGGCTACACATATAATTAGTCAAATGAGATTGTGTTTCTATTTGTATGCGAACCCATTGAACATGAATGTGATAATTTTAAGTGCCTAAGTGTAGCCTATGAGATTAGCTGTATAAAGACACCAATATTAGAATATTAAGCGTATGTACGCTTACTCAGCATCGCACAGCACCTGCTCCGACTCCGACACTAGGACAGTGTTGCATCTCCGACTTGTTCTTTTTCCTTCTTCACCCTTCCTCCGTCTTCTTCTCTCATGCACTCTATGTTTGTCTTTTTTTTTTTTTTTTTTTGCATGGAACCCTTAATGGAGAGTCCTTGAACATCAGCAGAATGCTGAAATCCCAAAAATCAGAAATATATATATATATATATATATATCAACATGTCCTGCATAACATATATATATATATATATATATATATATATATATACCATATATATAACTATATATATATATATATATACTATATATATGGGCGCTCCTAGCAGCTCAGAAGTAGGGCCTCGCCCCAGCAAAGGGAGAGACCCAGGTTCCACGCTAGGTGTGAAGACGAAGAATGTGAGGAGGCTATTCTCTATTAATACGAAAAGCACTGGAGATCCACTCAGACGTTAAATTACGTGGTAGCGTGCTTTTTTTCGAGATAAACACCGTCACTCACTGGCCCTAATCAAGGAGGTGTACTCGTTTAACGTCTGGTAAGGACGAAGCCAAACAGGAGAGAGAAAACACATTCTCACCGGCTCATTGCGAACCTGGGTTGCCCCTCTTGTTTGGCGAGTGCTCCACCACTGAGCTACCGGCGCTTTACGCAAAATAAATATGAAATACAAAAAAAATAATGAGAAAACTTTCCGGCATCCGTGATAAACACTGGACAACTTTCTTTGGATAGTTATTAGGCTTGACTCCGGGTTATCTACTCAGAGCAGGACACTGGGTCACTGAGGCTGAAGGCATTTACGTTAAGTTGCAGCGCCTTATATGTATATATATATATATACTAAATATATTTCATAACCACTACTATATATATATATATACTCTTACTATATTATATTACGGTTTGTATACTTTACATATATATATATATATATATATATATACTATATGTATATATATATACCTTTATATATATATATATATATATATAACCTTAGCAACCTTATATACTACTATGCTATATATATAACTTATATATGCTCAACGCTGCTATACTTGTAACAGCAGCAGCAACCTTAGCATACTATGCTGTATATAAAGAAAATAACAATAATATATATATAACCTTAATATATATATATATATATATATTTTTACTGAATTTAATAATACATATAACATATATATATATAACTGCTATATATATAAATAAATATATATATATATATATATATATATATATATATATATATATATATATATAACATATAACTATATATATATAACTGCTATATATATATAACTGCTCTATATCTATATACATATATGATGCCGTTCAGAACACTTCGATATCTGCGCCGAGATCGGATCGATTACATATATATGTATGTATATAATATATATATATACATATATATATATGCCATATACATATATACTTCATACCTTTCTTCTAAATAATAACTATATATATATATATATATATGTATATAATATAATAACTATATAAAAAACCTTGTATATATATATATATAAAAATAATAATAATATATATATATGTAATATGTATATATATTCTTTTATATATATACTATATATATATATAATAATATATATAATAATAATATATAACATATATGCATATATATATATATATATATATAATATGTAATATCCTTAATATATACACATATATATATATATATATATATATATAACATAACATATATATATATATATACTTTCATATTTAACTATATATAATATATATATGATATATATATATATATATATATATATATATATATAACTTAACAACAACTATATATATACTATATATATCTTATACTATATAACTGCTACTTCTTTATATCGGAGCACGTGCACGTGACGGTCAGCTGGGGTGGGCAGGCTTGAATTTTAATATATATATATATATATATATATATATACATATATATATATATATATGTATATATATATATATATATATATATATATATATATATATATATATATATATATATATATATATATATATATATATATATATATGCTATATATATATATATATATATATATATATATATATATATATATATATATATATATACATATATATATATATATATATATATATATATATAACATATATATATATATATACAGCCATTCAACATTAGCGTATGCTCCGGGGTGCAGGGTACCCGGGTCGTTTCCGGTGCAAAAGACGCAGAGAAAGAGTTGCTCAAGATCAACTCTCGACTATGATGACTGTAATGATTGTAGTAGTAGTAGTAGTAGTAGTAGTAGTAGTGACAAACCAAGTAGTAGTAGTAGTAGTAGTAGTAGTAGTTTTATTACATGTTCCATGTAAGGAGCATTATAGCAAAGAGGAATTAAATATTTGTCAACCATTGTGTGTGTGTGTGTGTGGCCATTATTATTATTATTATTATTATTATTATTATTATTATTATTATTATTATTATTATTATTATTATTATTAGTTTGAAAAACCTTAAGTGCTTAAACCGTAAAAACTCACTCCAAATCTGGGGTAAGATATATATATATATATATATATATATATATATATATATATATATATATATATATATATATATATATACTCTCTATATATA
>JABUQX010002758.1:65000-70117 GCA_015478945.1 Trachelipus rathkii | reverse complement strand
ATGGATATCAAATGCAAATATGACATACTAAAAGATAGATCAACTCTTGAAATTAATATTTTAAAAAAATAATTAAAAAAGTAATGATCGCAAAGAGTACGAGACTATACAAAGTCTTACAAGTCTTTAATTATTATCACAGTCAACCTTACTTGCTACTTCCTAGTATGGCTTGCATATTAGTTCTAAATTTCGGGTTAGTGTATCATGAAGTTAAGAGAAAAATTATTAAATTGCATTCTCAAAAACCCAAATATAGCTATCATGCATATGCTCGTCATTCATAATAAAACAAAATATCACTATGTAGGCAGAGGTGTGTGATTGTGAAAAAAAAAATTACGGCTCCAACTTCAAAGAACTTCATTTCCAGACCATACTTTGGTTTTCGCTTTTGCTCTGTAAGATTTTAAAACATAAATGTAGGCAAAGTATTTAAATGTCAGGGTGTTAGTTACACTTACAAAAACATAAGATATTTTAAAATGCAAATATTAAATAATGTTTAAGCTTTTTGTTCATTACATACAGAAATTTTGACGATTTTTTTTTACAGGTGTCACCACCACTCACGGGCAGAGCCCTATTCAGGGAGGGGGTGTTGCATGCCAAAATTTCATCTGCTAGCGCAAATTATGCAGATGAGCACAGACGCAGGCTTTAAAGTGAGGGAGATTAAATTCAGCAGGAAACACAGAAAATGGAAGAGAGTTCCACAGAACAGAGGTGGCAAAGAAGCACCACAGCGAACTACCTGGAGTTACGCAAATATCTACACAAAACTCGTGCGCAGACACGCACCCATTGTGCTACGAGGGCGTCGTAAAGGTGGTGGTACGCAAGTGGCAAGTTCCCTCGAACACCTGCCGCTGTGATACTTATAGAAAAGAGATAAAGCACCAACATCGAGCCGCAAAAATAGAGGGTCAAGTGAACTGGAAAGTACAGAACAGTTTATAAGCCTTTTGGCTTTTGACTCGAGGACCTGTCCAAAAGCCGGGTGAAAACCAGAGCCCCCCCAGAATAAATGTGAAAACAGTACTCCAGACAAGGGCGGGATGAGACCCTTGTATGGCTGGAGTAACTGAGGAAGAGGAAAATAGTCTCGCAGTCTAAACAGAACTCCCCAGTTTCTTTTGAGGTCGCCCTAGCAACCGTTGTGATGTGAGTTTCCAAGACATTTTGTTGTTTTTGTTAAGTGGGCCAAGTATTTGTATATTGTCAACAGGAGAGACGAGAGAAACCATCGAAAGAGATAAGGAAAGTTAGGTTGTTTTTGTACAAAAGGGATATTTGTAGAAGTTGTGTTTTTTAAAGAATTGAACTTCACAAGGTAAAGGCCCACAAGGAAATTCTATCTAGATCAGCGAGAATAGAATCGGAAAGATTAAGACGAGGAAGCAATTCTAGAAGTAAAACAGGGACAGAAATGAAATGAGTTGAAGAATGAAGGGTCGAGTCATCGGCGAATATGAGTGGATAGAGTTAGATGTGCAGGTGAGAGAGACATTAATGAAAAGTAATGAATAAAGGAGGAGATAAGACAGAACCCTTGAGGAACACCACTATTAAAGAAGAGAATCCTCCATCACAAGCACAGCCGATATATAGCGACTTGAAAGAAAGCTTAGACATAAGTAAGTCATATAGCGCACAGCCAAAGACACCCAAAGGAGGGGAGCTTGGAGATAGTGAACGCGTCGCCCAAACCCGGTCAATGCTTTTGGATATGTCAAAAGCGCCACACGCAAGTCCCTTCCCGTAGTCTTCCCTAAGAGCGGAAACCATAAATACGGATATATATATGACGCATTGTATTAGTACGCCAGGTAAACCCAAGAAGTGCAGTCTCTCTCGAAAGGCAGAAGTTACTGCGGCAATCGGTATAAAGCGAAGATAGAATGAGATTCCAGATGAATGCAAAGAAGTGAGAGTTGAGAAAGGGTTTCTCAAAGATTTTTAACAGAATACAAGCGAGAGCTATAGGGTGTAAGGATCAGAGCTGCTTCCTTTTTCGGAATAGGTTGACATGTGCGTGCTTCCAACACTGAGGAAAGTGCTAGTATTGAGAACATAGAGAAATATAGTTGAACGAGGGGTGGGGTCAGCAGTAAGCACATTCCCTCAAAACTCGGGGAAGGATGCCATCCGGGCAACCCGCCTTCCTAGCGTTCGTAGATCTCAGGAGCCCATGCACCCCGAATCAAAATGTAATCACAGGCAAAGGCATTGGACACCTGAGAGGAGAAGGAGGAGGAGGAATGCCAGACATCGTCCAGGGTTGAGTTTAGAGGAAAATAGGAGCCGAAGAGAATTGGCCTTTTCAGTTAAGAGTTAGCAACAGAACGCATCAGATCGCAATAAGAGGAGGACAAGGCAGAATTTACAGAAGTTGTTAGAGGATGTTTTTGGCAAGAAGCCAGAAAATTTGTCAGTAGGAGAACCAGGGAGGTAGCGAAATTTCGTTTGATGAAAGCTCGGTTTGCTCGTCGAAGAGTATTCCTGCAGCGATTTCTAGCTGAATGAAATTAAGGCGAGAGTGATAGGAGAACGAGAATTTTTCCACTCCCGATACGCGCTGTCTCCTACCTGGAATGCCCAGGAACAAGCACGATCGAACCATGGATTATGAGGAGAGAAATTAGTCACAGAAAGAAATGAACCTGCTCATCCCGTCAACGATTAACACCTCCCACCTTAGTGCAGAAACCGAAGGGTCATCAGAGTCAAAGCAGTCAATTCCAATTAGTAGTTAGCGTCAGAAGCGACGCACAGGCCCCCAATCAATACCCGATCAAAGTGCCAGAAAAACGCATAGGGCAGGATGGAGCTGTTGGAGAGAAAGTATTAAATTAAGAGATATAAGGTTGTGGTCAGATTTACCAATAGGAGCGAAGGTGGTGTATTTATAGAGAGACTAGAAGGACTAGTGGTAAAACATTGGTCAAGTGTGTTTAAGAATTGGTTGGGACGATCCGGAATGTGTGTAGGTTCTTTGATTAGTTGCTCCAGATCGTTGAGAATGCTGAAAGATTCGGCCTCCTCCCCACCTAAATCAGGTTAGTAAGAAACTATCATACAGACAAGTGCATTTGCTCACAATTCGTAATCGCTAAAGTGTATTTAGTGAGCGTACAGAATCCAACACGGCTCACTAGAATAGATGCCCCACTAGGTTCGAAAACTCATCTCTGGGCGGACTCTAACTTCATCGCATCATATCGTTTCCTAAAGCTATTTAGATTTTAGATGTTAGGTAGTAATGAAAGGGGCGAATATTGAACCACAGGTGAATCTGTACGATTCGGTCAGGATGTGATGTAATTTAGCAAAGGGTGGGTGGGATGGACAAAAGTGTAAGAAAATTGCAGTGACGGATGGAGTGCAGCTAAGTTGAGCTGATTGCAGAGTGCGCAATGAGAAAATTTACACGATGTAGGAAGATCGTGAGATATGTAGTGGCCGTGAGTAAGGATGATGTGATTAAATGTGGAGGCGTGCTAGGACCTCCCGTTGACAGATACGACGGTGCGAGATGACCACTCGCCAATGTTAAGTTTTATTTCCCTTAGTTTATCTCTTCGCAGATCACCTGTCCAGCACTCCTGCCAGTGCGACCTGAAATCTTGGTGGAGCGCATAATGGTAATGGGTTGTAAATAGAAGTAAGGAAACCCTGTCGAAGTACTAGTAGGAGACAGCTAGAGTAGCTAATGTGAGGAAGGGGCGTGCTTGACCCCTTTGTCAGCCTCCTCATGCCTTAGAAGGGGTTCAACAGAGCGTGACTGTTTTTTTGCGAGAGTGAAGACGTCGAAGAAAGTGTTGCGCTGTGAAAACCATTACGTTATGTAAATGAGGGACCTTTAGCACTTGCAGAGCGCTACGTTAGTCAGAATAAATAACATAGGGTTGGTCTGAATTACAGATTAGGATCCGAGAGACGGATATTAGTGTAGCAGTGAGTTGAGTTCCTCATAAAGACTGAGGCATTGGTGGAAAGGTAGTGTGCAAGGCTGGGATCAATCAAGACGACACTTGCACCGACGCCCTCCTTCGTTTTGGATCAATCTGTGTACACTTGTATCGATCCACTGTGGATTACCGAGACAGGGAGAATGCTTTCATCATGGCCGAAGACTGTCTGAACCCGGAAAGTGAAGTAAGGGGGTTAAACATATGGAAGGAGTTGGAAATGTCCAGAGAGAATGACTGTAGTACGGGTACGACAGTACCTTTTGAAAGGGATGTTTAAGAAGCTGAGAATTTTGTGTACCATGTTTTAAAAGACTCCTACGAAGGATTCAGTGATACTTATTGCAAAATGAGTCAGTACATGTAGTTTAGGAGTTTGGAAATTTGTTTAACTTGATCACATAATCCGCTCTGTGGTGTGAGCGCCATTACAATAGCCTCGATCTCGAGGCTCACCTTAGGTAATGAGCGGAAGGTTCCTATTGCTTTTCGGATTGATTCATTTTGGACCTGATCCAGTAGATGTAACAAATTTTGCGAGGTCCGGCAGTATACCATGCCAGCGTAATCCAACTTTGCTCGGATGAGGCCAAAGTAGAGCATCCTATATTTTGGAGGTGAGATGGCGCAATATATCAAGAACACGATGACATGTTGTTTTCAGACGCTTGATGCGAGATATATAACGAAGGTGCTCTTCGAAGATGAGGCTCAGAAATCGAACCTGTGAGATAGACAACTGGGATGGGAAAACTGTACAACAACAAATTTGGAGAAGAAAGTTAAAGAATAAATCTC
This sequence comes from Trachelipus rathkii, assembly GCA_015478945.1. Taxonomy (NCBI): domain Eukaryota; kingdom Metazoa; phylum Arthropoda; class Malacostraca; order Isopoda; family Trachelipodidae; genus Trachelipus; species Trachelipus rathkii. The sequence goes on along the minus strand of JABUQX010002758.1, from coordinate 65,348 downwards.
TTATATTTCATCATAAAGTGTACGGCTGTGATTTTCGCAGGTGGGAAGTGGGAGTCACTCCATCTGGAAGCCGCTGGAGTCACTCCATTCTGAAGCCGTTGGAGTTATTCAATTCTGAAATTTTCTTTACGCCCAGTTGAAGCTGTCGTTGAAGATGCAGCAGTCTCACTCCACCTGTGCATAGACCCAAATCGTCAACATGGAGAGAAAAAGCCGAGGGAAAATAATACGACGCCGAGGACAACCACTTTTGCAGAGCAGCGACTCGACAGGACCGAGAAGAATATCGAGCTAGAATGGATATGTCGGATATGAGACGTTGAATGAAGAGTAGCAGCTTCTTCCGGA
>JABUQX010002758.1:22500-52500 GCA_015478945.1 Trachelipus rathkii | reverse complement strand
CGACTACCGTGACCCCTCACAAAACCACACTTCATTCCTTTTATGCACCTATCTTCTCGCCTCTGCCAAACACACATTCCTTTTCTTTAGATACTCCTTTACTGACTCGATCCACTTTTTCTTTGGTATCCCAGCTGGTCGATTAAAAGCATACTCACCACTATACATCCGCTTAACCAACCGACTATCGGCCATCCTTTCTATATGACCAAACGATCTTAATACACTCTCATTTAATCTCTCATTCACGCCTTCACACCACACAACTCCTTAACATGTTCATTCTTCATTTTATCAATTCTTTGCACACCTAACGCGCCTCTAAGATTCCCCATCTGAACACATTGTACTTTAGATCTATAGCTCTTATTCCATCTCACTACCATCACCTCACTCTTATGAACACCTACTTTCAAACCTCTCCCTTTACACACCCTGCCAAACCCTTCTAATAATTCTCTCAAACTTTTTTCAGATTTACCACACAAAACCAAATCATCAGCGTACAATAAGCAGGACACCTTACACTCTCATTCATTCTCCATCAGTCTAACACCTTCAACTACCACCCCTACCTCTAATTCTTTCATCACCTCATCCATACACAAATTAAATGGCTAAGGAGGTATAATACATCCCTGCCTCACTCCACTATTAATATTTTACCATTCAGTTTCAACTTCCTTTATTCTTATATACGCTTCAATATCGACATACATACTCTTGATTCCATTCAGAAGCCTACCACCAACACCAAATATCACAAACACCTGCCACAGAGCTTCCCTATTAATCCTGTCATACGCCTGTTACAAGTCTATAAAACCTAAATACAATTTATTCTTCTCCTCTCTCATTTTCTTAATCATTTGTTTCAATGTGAAAATTTGATCTACACATCCACTACCACTTCTAAACGCACCTTGTTCTTCGCCAATCAATCACTCAGTCACTTGACACACTCTTTCAACCAAAATACCAGCATATATCTTCCCTACATCACTCAATAGAATAATTCCCCTATAGCTTCCCTTATTTCACTTACCCTTATATAAGATATAAGGGTACTATAAATGCTCTCCCCAATCCTTCGCAACTATACCCTATATAAACGATTTGTTATCGCAACTTCCATATCCAGTTAATCCCAATCTCGCTTTCATTCATGGTCATTTCACCAGTAATTCCATCTATACCTGCAGATTTACCATTCTTCAACTTTCTCATTACATCTATTACCTATTCTCTACTAATTTTCTCATCATTAAAATACCTATTTTTTCTTACATCATCAAACCCACATACACATTCACTACCATCTATTCATTACTGCCAATGTTATGCAGATTTTCGAAGTGTTCCCTCCACACTTTCCACACATCATTTTCATAAGTCATGGAAGTGCCATTCCTATTCATTATTTTATGAGGATTCACCTTACTCTCATTATTTCCCTTGTAAGTCCCCATTCATCCTCCTTTCAAACTGTTTATTTACCTTTTTTTCCTTCCACGTATGATACTTATAGTCTTTCTTTTTTCCTCCTAATATATTTTCATACTTTTCTTTTAAAACCTTATCATGAACTATTAACACATTCAACCATGACTCCTACTTACTTTTAACAGCTGGCATCACCTCTTCATTCAATCACTTACTACTGGCATTTTTATTTCTTACTTTAGCACACCCACGTACTTCTCTTGCACAACTAACAAAGGCTTCCTTCGTTTGCGTCCAGATTTGTTCAGTTTCATCTTGCTCACATTCAACGGATTTATTTGCAAGTGCTCTCACATTTTTTTTTTTTAAAAGTTCACATCCTCACGGTTGCATATCCCTATTCGGAGGGGAACTACTACCCTAGGGTAATTTCTACCTAGGATCCGAACTAGGATTCGAACCCGCGACCTTGCCATGCGACTCCGTCGCTCTACCGTTTGAGCCACGGTACTTTTCCTTATAACCTTGTTCACTTTATCTTCTCACTCTTAATTCTCCCTACTTTCTTCCTTATCTCTTTCTTCTCCTTCCATACCCTCACTAGCAACATAATGATCTGATATTCCCCTCCTCAACCCCCCTCACTGATTTAACATCCATCACATACTTCAACATCTCCTTTATCACAAACACAAAATCAATCATACTTTTCACTTCGATACCATCTCAACCTACACCAACTCCTGTATATTTATGAATACTTTTATGCTCAAAGAATGTACTACTTAAAAACATACCTCTCTCCTCACAGAAATCAATAACCTTCCTATCATAACCCCAAAGTCACCTATTTTACCCTCCCCTTTTTCAATCACCTATCCAAACATTCAAGTCACCCAACGCAATCAATCTGAAGCCCCTACTCACCGATATATATATATATATATATATTATATATATATATATATATATATATATATATATATTATATATATATATATATATAATAATATATATATATATATATATATATATATATATAATATATGTAAATATATATAATATATAGTACGAATTAATTGAATCATCTTATGTTGATATACCGCACTGCTCATAAGAGGGGCTAGGTTTGCGGGCGGGTGTTGTATGGGAAACTTGTTTTGTCCTTGAAACGTACTGAAAAGATCAACACGATATCTTTCCTCTGTACCGAGTTGCATCCTTGTGAGTGAAGACGTGTTGTTGTGTCTCGGCGGATTTTTGATTCCTCAAAATGGCTGAAAAAACGGAATGAGTTTGTGTAAAATTATGTTTTAAAACCGGAAATCAGCTTCGGAGATTTATAACTCTTAAAAATAGCTTACGGATATAATTGTCTGAACTGGTCAAATGTTTTTATCTGGTTCAACAGATTCAAAGATGGTCGCGAATCAGTAGAAGATAACCCCAGATCCGCAAACCTTCCACTTCAACAATCAACGAAAACATTGTGAAAGTTTGCGATTTAGTGCGCTCTGACCGTGGACTAACAATTAGGGAGAAGTCTGATGAACTGAATTTAAGTTTCTACGCAGTTCAGTCAATTTTAACTGAATATTTGAAAATGCGTCGAGTTGTCTGCGAAATTCATTCCAAAATTGCTGCCAGACCAGCAGAAACGACAGAGACTTGTAGTTTCCCAAGACCTGATTAATCGGGTCGAAAGTGATCCAGATTTGTTAAATGGGATAATTACGGGAAGGGATCATGGGTTTATGGGAATAACCCATAAACAAAGGCACAATCATCGCAGTGGAAGGGTCCAAATTCGCCACGACCGAAAAAAGCGCGACAAAGTATGTCGAATGTCAAGACAATGTTGATGGCTTTTTTTTCGATTCTACGGGTATCGTGCATCACGAATTTGCCCCTATAGGTCAGACAGTTAACCAGGAATACCATAGCGTTTGCGCGAAAAAGTGCGGAAGAAAAGGTATGCACTCTAACTAGACAAAAATTGGGTCCTTCAAAACAACACCGCACCGGGTCATGGGGCTTTCTCAATCACGAAACTTTTTACCAAATTCCAAATACCTGTGCTTCCGCAACTACCCTATTCCCCTGATATAGCTCCTACCGAATTCTAACCGTTTTCAAAATTGAAACTTTCGCTGAAAGGGAAACGATTTGACTCAATTGAAGACACCCAGGCAAATACGGAGAGACCTTTACAAAAGAAAATTTCCATGAATGCCTCTAAAAGTGGAAACACCGTTGGAGTCGGTGTGTTCAGTAGGAAAGAGACCACTTTGAAGGAAATCCGTGACAATAACCTGTAAGTCCTACCATTTTGAAATTACAGGCACAGTCTTAAAACTTTCCAATCACAGCTCATATATTAGAAATCTTAAATTCTAGTGGACATTATATACCATTGGAAAGTGCACAATGCCAATAGTACAAATCCTACAAAATTTAAAAGAAATGCATAGTGGAGGAGTAAATTTCGTATGCTGTTTTGGTGTGGTGAAAATGATAAAAATGCAGAAAACAGTCAAATTTGGGGAGTCTCAGATAAAAAGCTTCACTGAGCTTTGAATTGAGCCAAAATTATAATAGTAAGATAAATATAGGTGAAGGCCTCTAATGTGACTACGTCAAAATTAGAGTTAGAAAGGGTGTCAAGCAAACCAAATTTGTGAGACAGTTTAAAAAATAGTATGGTAGATTTTTGGCTCTTGAAACATGACTCATGGAGTCCTCAAATTAACTGAAAACTGTATATTAAAGTAAAAATACATGGTAAGGTCTTAATATGACAAACATCGAAATTAGATGAAGGAAGGGTGTTACTTCAAACCACAGGCGAAATATCTCCCCACAGCCATTCAAATAGTAAGTAAACCCACGCAAGAGACTTAGTACTGAATTATATGAATAATTCACATAACAATTTTTTAAAATTCTCTGTTGAGAATGCATGAAAGTATGAATATTATATGACTAAAAAGATTATTATTGTACCCAAACATTTCCTTAATAAGTCCGCCATTTATAAAAGATCTCTGGCTGGCAGAGTCGACCAAACACCTTTCACCTCAAATTATTTTCTAAGATCAATGTTGCAAGATATTTATACAAACTTTTATGAAAATCAGAGAAAAGGCTGTTAACAATACTATCATATTCTTTGTGTTGTCTGGGCAAAAGGTTGATGTGGATAAGTTTTTACAATAAAAAGAACAGTATTTTAAATTGCCTTGTTTGCAAATACAGTAATCTGATTTGTGATCAACTCCTGAACAATGTACACAAAGATTAAGTTCAGAAGCTTGGCTTATGGCTAGCTCATTAACTAAATCTCTACACATTAAAATATTTCTATCACTTTAGTTCAAAGACATTAAATTATTGTAGCAAACTTTAGCCTTAGTACAAATAGTGATAGGGGAATACATTCAATAAAGTTTTAAGTCAGGACACTACTGTAATGCCTTGATGTACTAAATACCTGTTGAATAGCGCCCGGATTAATTACGCATTCAAGCTAAAGTTTTTAAGTTCCCGCGTAACATCTAACCCTCAGATAGAAATGGCTTCTCATTATACCCATATTTTTGTATAATAAAGAAAAATGTCCGAGTGTTTCATAAATAACAACATATCCATTTGATATAAAGAGAATCTTTTACTCTTATTAGAAGTATATACTCGTGGTTTCTCTTACCGGTCTTCTTTGTCGTCCTCTACGAAATACTGCACTTCCTTTTGTAGATTGTGCTTATTTAATTTACACTTATCAATTTTAATTTCATGTTTCTATAATTTCGTATCTTTTAATTTGTATTTCACTTGCAATGCAACTCAAATACCCCTTTTTCATTCCTCATCTTTTCTTTAACATCTCAACACATGCACCATTTTCACTTTCTCTAGTATGGAATATATAAACTTATAATATCACATTCCCACTCGCCACTAATAAAATAAACACTAACATTTCTGCTTACATCAATTCCTCGGATTTCTCTCTTCATTTTAATCATCTACTACTCAACCCATTTATTCTTGATATTAGTACTCAGCGCGTCTCGTTTGTTAAACATTCTTTAATCACAAATATCCACTCTACTATTAAGCAACTACTGCCTATTCAGATCTTACCGTGTCTGCTTATTCTGACTAACCAGTGGCATATCCCTTCAAATCAAATAACTACCTGATTCAAATAATTTCGCAATTTTGATCGACGTGTGTATTACTTTATGAATTTGGGGAGAAGATTGTGATGATATTATTAAATTACATTCGGCCTAAAAAGAGAGAAGCTCTTAAAATTTGTGGTTTAAAAGCTGTGATTTATATGTCTAAGACCTCTTTTGTGGGCTGAATTATATCTAAGAAATTATTTAATTTTTTCATCCTCTTATCATCTTCCATTGGTTCTAACAACTTTATCGTTGCCAAGAGAAGTTTTTGTTATTCCCCTTCCCTACGATAAAAATAATTGAGATTAAAAAACAGGTTTATTAATCTATATTTCAATTGAGTTGTATATTCTATTCACAGTGTGTGGAACCTGAGGGACTAGAATTTGGCTATCTAGATATATATATCGTTGCTGACTCATATAAAGGCATCGGTCGTACATTGCATGACGTACAATTACCGTCCCATCTCATCTATGCTATGTACTAGTCCTACTTATCAACTGATTATTATAGAATATAGTTATTTCATAACTCCACACCCTACACTTCGCTATACCAGTTATCTACTGCTGATATCTATAGCATGCTTATGCTGTCTTTACAAACCTACTATCTCTATTGAGAGACAGTCTCTCAAGTCCTATAGCACAATCCATATAATAAAACTTCTTTCTTAAGTTAATATGAGATTCTTCACTTACTAACCCGCAGTAAGTAGACGTTCAATCTGAAATCCGTAACCTGGATCTGTACAAATAAATCTTCACCAAATTCTATAAAATTGTGCCCTCCTGTACCGAGCACTTGAAGGTTTTAGTTACTTACAATACCTCACATCCAAGTCTATCCTATCCTCAAATAACCCTAGTCATGTCACCACTCTTCAACTCGCAAACTCGCAAGAAGAAAAATAGAATATTCCGATTTTTGATCTCGATTAATTCCCCAACTTTTGAGACAAGGATGCAAACACACGACTAACTAGGCTTTTCTGTTTCCCAACCTAATATTAATATATGAGGTATTAATTCTTTATCACCTCTAGTTTAAATGGATGACTCTTGAGTTCTTGCCTTGAATGAAAAAGTTTACATTATTAAATAGCTCACACGGATGATTACTCATCAATATTTCAGTCTCACAATCCAATACTGTCCCTTACCTGTTTCTATGTTTCCTGCCAACAACCAAAGTGCCTAATTCTCCGTATCACTAAATCTAGCTGTCTAAATGTATTCCCCAGCCCATAGTGGTCAGCATCTATGACGCTTATGTTATAACATATACCTACTAGTACGTATAAGTCAATAACTCAACTCCACCCTATTTAATATAACTAAACCTCTCTCAATCCCATGTCGGCACAATACTCTTTATCCTTTTATCATAGATGAGCCTGATTAACACCACTTAGCATCCAACACGCCACCTTCGGTACCTCAACCACAAGATACAGTACCCTAGAAGCCTCCTACTCTATGCCCACATCCAATCAGTTATTTTCGTTCTGCCCAGTACCTAAAAACATTATACCGTACCTCTCCACCTAAACCTTTTCAGAGGTGGATTTCTCACCATTTACCGTCTCTGTTAGTGGAATTTAATCTCATATAAACAATGAAGTTTACTTCTTTTGTGGAACTACATTTAGTTATCTTACAACGTTAAAAATTATAACAAACACTCTAATATTCTAGTCTAAATGATCCAACGCGGATATAATAACATTTGCATCTTAAAACAATATTTGAGATCGTGTGAAAGAGTGTCATATTGGGATATTTACGACTCTGCCAGTACACCCAAACATATTCTACGCATCGCCTACCCATACTGCTCTGTTACCGTTGTTCATTACTACACAACGTCACATCGTGCTGTCTCTCGGAAATCCATATAAATATTAGTAACAAAACTCTACTTCAACCCTTTTTTATGTGGGCTAAATCACTAATTCCTTTTTGTGACAAACAAATTCTCTTCCTCTTAAGATTCTCTGCTTAGACAGAGTTTTAGCCAAACTACCAGTGAAGTAATTCAACTTAAGTTAAAACTCTTGAGCACTCATCCATACCTAGTATCACATTTCGTTGTCAGCATTCTCTTCTATCAATGTAACCTCTTTAAGAGAAATTTTTTGGTAATACTGCTCGAACATTCGTTAATCATAATTCACGAAATTTATCTCCAGTTATAGTCCTCTTTGCTGCTGTGTCTCTTCTGAGTTACTTCCTATTTCTAGTGTGGAATTGAGCTATCCGGACTAGGTAGAGCAGATCACACTACACTCTCTAATATAAGTTTGAGCTCCGCACCCTTCAGTCATCGCCAAATACTGTGCCATATATTAACCCATATCCCATCAACCCTTAATACTCTTTCTCTTTTTCTCTCTTTTTATTCATTCAATGCTCATTAACCTAATTATCAGTACTGATCATTCCCATTTTCACCCCAATGTCATTTTCTTTCCTTACATATTTAACTCTGTCTCGATAAAACACATTTCATTAGAAGTGTTAAACTCACATAGTATCTTACTCTAGGACCTCTCAAATGTTCTTATCCTCAATTGTGTATTTTGAACTATACAAAACATCAATTAAAAGATTAAAAGAGACTCGCCATAATACCAAAGCTCACACCAATACTGTCTAATAATATATACTTGTGCGACTCGCTGTATCTGCTAGAATCTATGCAAAGTGTTGTCTCTCAGACTCCAGGTGCTAGTGTCTCAGGTATAATGATGTGAAGTCGTTTTTTTGCGCCACCCTTTTCTTCTTGTTAAAGTTGTTGTCCTCAGCTTTCCCTTATGCTTTTAGCTGCAGTAGTAGTTGTTGTTCGTGTTATTAATTAATTAATTATTTGTTCTATGTTATTGTTTATCTAGTTGTCCATGGATACTTTGCTTTTTATTAACTTTATTTTTCTTTTTGTAGTCCATATATTTTCTTTTTAATAATATATTTCTTCTTAACATTTAATATGTCTGTTCATATCTTATCCGCTCCCTCCCCGCAGATTTATCTCCCTTTCTCTTCTTTTCTGTATGTTATTATGTACCAAGTACCCTTCATATTCCTTGATCTCTCTTTGAGAGAGTCTACCTCAGGATCACGTGCCTCATTTGAAAATCGTGGCTGACTAACCAGGCTGTTGTCTCTGATGTGTGTGTCATATGCCATCTTGCCTCACACTCATCCCGTGGATGTAAGGTATAAAGGCGGTGAGAACAGACTGGCTATCTCTGGACTTTCTCCGGGGGCCGCGCTATTGTGGAGACAGAACCTTGCACTACTCACTTTGGGCGCATAAATCTATAGCGCTTCACGTCGTGTATCCGTTGGTGTGCATGCACGGCTATTATTTTCACCTTAGGGACTGGATGCGGAGTTCCGGGGAGCTTTTCAGAGGCCATACCCATGGCCCACGCTACAGGGTGGGGGTTTTTAAGAGGGAGGTATTTGCACTCTTTCTCCTTGCTCGCGGTGGGGAACACGGTTATGCTCTCCGGGAATATATGTATTATATTCCAATATAGTTAGTTTATTTATTGCGGAGGCAGACTGTTTTAAAAGGTATACTTTCTTTGTGATGATGAGAACATCAAACAAAAAGTAACATTTTCAAGTAAAGCGGAATTACTAACATCTGTTGGGGGTCCCCCATACCCAACCCCTCCCTGGGCGGTTTTCCAGACCAGCGACACAAGTTATGGGCTTTGATGTACCTTATTAATGAAATGGTTGGTACTCCACCACCCCAACCGATAGTCTTCAGTCCTAAATTACGGACCTGTTTCCAGGACTACTTCGTCTATACCAGCTGAAGCTGTTATGCCCTCTATTAATGGCCTAATCTCTCGAAACTGCGTCAGCAGGTTCTCATTCCTTAACTCCAGATTAAACCAACTCCACCAATCGCTTTCTTAGATTCCCCTCCAGGGGTCGCAAGTCTTACTTCCTTACTTACCGCTTTTATTTTTTTTAATTTGATATTATCGGACAGTAAACTAACTTTTTTTCTATAAGCCAGCATATATATAATGCCTTGGAAGCAAGCTCTTCAAACAAGCTGAAGCCACTATACTACGCAGCCAATGAGGAACGGTTCCATCCTGGTTCGTGAGGACTCGAACCCAAAGCAATGTACTTGCTTCCCCTTTCACATCTGGGGAAGATTCCTGTCATTCCTAAACCTGACGATGTTTATAACACGTCAGAGGGTACCATATATGAGCGGCGGACTTCTGTTCCGATGCCACTTCGAATTGACATTCTCACTCATTTACAGAACCACAATGTGCCCAATCACCAACGCTTATCGGTTCCCTCTACGTAAGGAGAACCCCTCAACAACGAACCCTCGTCTCTTACTTAACTTCTTTTGCCTTTCTCTCCATCAAAGCAAAATACTTCAGTTTTACCGATTGCACATGACGGTTAGGACTTGTGTTGCTTTCTTTCACCGAGAAGATGTTTCCAAGTGCCATATATTTGGTACACCCCCAGAAATTTTGTCAGTCTCCCCAGACCATTTGTGCGACATGTGGAAGTTCTCTCCACCCCTAACTGTGAAAAACATCCTCATTTTTGTCCTAACTGCAAGGGTTCAAACCCGGCCTCCTCTGTCCACTGCCCCTTCTTTGCCTTGAAGAAGGAAAAATCCTTAGAGTAATGCACATACTTATATATATTTATGATGCATGGCAGAGGAAATGCTAACCTTCGCAAGGCAAGAGAGCTGGCTCCTCCTACCTCTGGTTTTGAAAAATTGTGAGTACTTGTATCGGAGCTAAAATTTCGGTATCAAGTGGAGCATAAATCTTCCAGGGCAGTGGAATCCCACACACACACACACACACACACAATATTATTCACTCTATATATAAATATATATATATATGATAATATAATATATATATATAGTATATCTATATATATATATATAATTTATATATATAATATATATATATATATATTATTTATATATAGCTATATAATTTATGAAAGAGAATAAAATAATTGTATATGTGTTAGATCACTCTGTAAAATTTGTTTTCTCTCAGTCGCTACCTGAACTAACAGGAACCATGACCAGCATACTGAAAGGGAGCGGAATGGCTGATGAGAGGTGGGTGCGAATGCTGAAGCCCCGGTACGGCATCCTTACTTAGTATATACTATATACTTAAGAGCATCCTACTATACTCTACCTCCATATATATTTATATATCTACTATACCCTCATCACCTATCATCCGTATCACTCCCTACCTCCTACCTCCCCACCGCCCCCTATCTACTCACCTACCGCCTCATCTACTCACTCACTCTCCACACTCCTCACCTCATTACTCTACACCCATCCCACCCTCACGCCCTACACACCTCACCTGATATAAATATTATATATATATATATACAGAAATCTTTATTCACCTCATTTCCCCAAATTGGGAGTGAGGTGCGCAACATACACGAGGCAAGAACAATTGTAGTGCTAAGTATATTAAAACATGACCACTGCCTTGACCACACGGCACAAAGTCCATCAACCCACACTCCCCTCAGTGTTCCTTAAGATACGGCAGGCACACATCTACAGAGGTGTCAATGGTCCCCCCACCGCCGCGCACCCCTACGCCCCCAACACAACTCCCCACCCACCTACTCCCCTACGCACACACACCAATGTCTTCTGCCTCACTTCCAAACATTCAATATAAAGCCATTGTGACTTTGTCTTCATTTTTTCTTCTTTTGTGTTGCACATAAGCACGCTTCAGTGAGTCGAACATGCCAGATACTTTTGATTTCAATGGTCCAGAAGCCTAACACTGGAGCACCGTGTTCCAGAGTTTCCTTTCTGCCAATGTGCTGTCATAGCACTGTATAAAGGCATTCCATAAAGTAAATAAATTTGGTTCTTTCATGTATTGTCACTGCATAAATGCTTTAAGGCAAAAAATAAATCATACATATCCTGCGAATAACACCGAACTTCAATAGATAATGCTTCTTGTTCTTCAACGATTTATATGCTCGGTCACTTGACCATACTCAAGCGGATGCCAAAGATAAATGACAAGCATATTCGTTGGCCCTAGCAAAGATCAATAAATTAATTTTCCTACAGTTCTCCTTAACCCCTTTTACTCATATATCTTAAGGGTAGCTATCACTTCGCTCTCCTCCTAATCGATTGGCAACTTCAACCCTCTCAAACGATTTGTTACACAACTTCTATATATCTTGTCTCCATTCTTGATCATTTCACCAGTAATTTCCTCTATATGTGCTGATTTACTGTTCTTCAACTTTCTCACTACCTATTGCCTGATCACTACTAATTATCTCATTGCTCAAAGAATACACCTACTTTTCCACCATTTGCCAAACCCGCACCGAACACATGGTCAAGCTATTACTTCATTACTGCCAATGTTATGCAGATATTCAAAGTGTTCCCTCCACTCTCATTCTCATGTCCTTTCATCAGTCACGAGACCATCATGTCCCTAAATATTCATTATCCTATGAAGATTCCCCTTACTCTTTTAACCTTTTGTGCCTCCTTTCAAAACAGCTTCCTATTTCCTTGTAAGCCTCCATTCATCCTCCTTCGCAACTGTTTGTTTACCTCTTCTTCTTTTTCCCTCCTGTGTATGCAACTTTTATTATTCTTCTTTCCTCCTTATATTACTACTATACACTTTTCTTTTGAAAGTTCATGATTGGCTTTTAGCCCATTCAACCATGCTTCTTTTTACTTTTAAAAGCTTGCATCACCTCTTCATTCCACCACTCACTACTGTATTGACAATCTTACTTCCTATTTTAGCACACTCATATACTTCTCTTGCAATACTAACAAATGCTTCCATCATTTGTGTTTAGATTTGCTCTGGTTTCAACTTGTTCACATTCAAATTGGACTTATAGTGCAAGAACTGCTGTCTTGACCAACTATTTTTCATCTATAACCCTTTACCTTAAGTTCTCACTCTTATTTCTCCCCAATTCCTTATTTTTTTCCCCCTCCATCCGTACCCCAACTAACTTAATTTTACTTAAGACAATGTAATGATCTGATATTCCCATCCACAACCCCATAACTGATTTAACATCCATCATATTACTTTAGAATTGGTAGAGCATGTGTGGATTTACATTGATACAAATGATTGAGAAAATGAGAGACGGAAGAAATAAATTGGTATTGCGTAGGTTTTGATGGATTTGGCAACAGAGTATGATAGATATTAATAAGGGGGCTTCGTATGGGCTGGTGTTGGTGGGTAGGGAATTCTTGGCTGATGGAGATTCAAAAAGTTCATGTATTTTGGAATAGTGATGCGTGTGTTGTATAAATTAAATGAAGAGAAGGTGAGATTGGTTTGAATGATTTAATAGCAGAGTGAGGCAGGGGAATGTGTTACTGGTTCCCTTGGTTATTCATTTGTAATGTGTAGTAGGGTTGATGAAAAATGAGAATTTAGGGTAGGTGGTGGAAGGGGATGGTTGTTAGAAATTTGAATGGAAAATTGTGATAGAGATGTAATGGTATGGGTGCCATACTACACTTATATAATTTTGCAGATGATTTTGGTTTTGTGTGGGCTAGGAATATGAAGAGCTGTTTGGAATGGTATTGGTTAGAGAGATTTTCTAACATAGGGTGTTCTTACATGGGGGGTTTGAGAGAGTAATTGCTAGATAAGGTGACAGTGTATGGGTGTGCTGAGGTGGGGAATGTCCTCAGGTGTGAAGGTAGTTGTTGATAGTGTGGAAGCAACTGAAAATTAGGTGTTCTTTAGCGCCCGGAGTTTATAATGTATTGCAGGGATCTCAGAGTATATGGATTTAGATGGATAAAGGATTCGGGGAATGATGCATGTAGGTGGGAGTAGTTAGGTTGTGACTTTGGGTAGAGGCAAGTGAAGGTGGCGTGGGTAGTGCGTCGGGCAACAGACGTAGATTTAAAGGTCATAGTGGATTGGTAAGAGGACTAAGCTTGAGTGGCGTTCTAGGAAGTCTCTACAATCGAGGATATGTTGTTGACCTAGAGACCATGTGGTCTAATGTATATGAGTGGACGTTGAATGGTGCTGAATGAGGGCGTTACAGTGACAATGTGTTCAGATGGATAATCTTGGGGCGTGGTTAGGTGTGAGAAGATTTGATAAAATGAGGAATGAACGTCTTAAGAGAGTTTGTGTTAGGTTGTGAAGAAAGTGTGGTAAGATGAGTAGAAATATAACTTCTCTTCCAATGAAGTACCACTATTTTATGTTCTGTTTCATTGTGGTATAGGATGATGTAGTAGAACGTTAGCAATTTACATTGGTGAGGTGTGTTGGGAATCGACTGGCTGGGGACTGAAGAAAAGGTGGATTGAGTCGGTAAAAGGAATGCCTGAAGGAGAGAAATGAGAGTTTTTGGCAGAGGCGAGAAGTAGGTGCATAATAAAGGAGTGAATGGCAGGTTTTTTGTGAGGGGTATGGTTGTATGGCAGCCCACCTGGCACAAGGGATGAACCCTAGCATATCAATGATGAGATGCCATAGTGAGGTGTCCGTCGGTAACTAGGGAGTTCTAGGGTGGATTATATCACTGCGGACGATTTCACACTAAAAGGTATAAAAGCTGCGGTAAGGCTGGGCTTTCTTTATTGATATTTCGTCCATATTGACACTATTACGTATTTCTGTTTTCCTGTGACATAATAACACCTTACCCCAGTCTTGAGGAAGAAGAAGAAAGCTGGGTGAATATATATATATATATATTATATCATATACTACTATAATATATATATAATTCAGCTTAATATATATATATAATATATATATAATATATATATACTATATATAATGTTTAATAACATTATATATATATACTATATCTACTATATAGTATATTATATATTATATAGTATATATATTAATATATATATATATCAATATATAATTATTATATATATATATATCTATATATATTATATATATATTATATATATATATATATATATTATATATATAATATATTCAAAAAGAAATTAGCTTTAAAAGTATGTATAATCAAAGTAAAATTATTTTGCTAGTAATTGTATGAAACATATTGTAAAGTTTTTCTTTTGTCTATTTTATTAAGACAATGAGAATCAAAGAAAAATCTAGAAGATTTGAAAGGGCATACAGTTCGTGAATGGGTGTCCTAGACAAAATGCAAGTAATGAACAATTTTTGACAACAATTCAGAAATTTCTTCGAAACAATGTTTCTAATGAGAAAGGAAATAATATTTACAAGGATAAGATTAGGAAAATGTGTGAAGGTAGGTTGTATGCGTATATAAACAGTTTGCGTTTTTGCATTTGTGCTTACGAAACGTAAGAAATGCTCGAGTTTGCGTTCGCTTTTGTCAAGCTTATCGCAAAATCGTCACAAAAATGCCTCACGCAAACTAAAGGAATTTCCTTTAATTATGTAAGGTTGCTAATTCCCGTGCTTGCCGAATTTAGCACGTTCTTACGAAAAAGTGTAAACAAACAAAATGGCGGCGTGGTATTGAATTGACGAATGTTTCATTCAATAAAATTAGCTTTAAATCTAATTTCTTCCAAATCGATAAACTCTATCACAATAGTTGATCAATTATTTGTAATATAAAAACCATTTGTTATTTTTTTTTTTTTTTTCTGATTATTCCAAAACCACGTGCTCCCTCCCAACAGCTGATTCCAATTGTTTGTAAGCAAAAGTAATTTTTATGAGAAATCGCGTTCGTTTGTGCTCGAAATTCGTCCTAAAACTGGGTAAGCATTTCTTGCGTAAGCACAAATGACAAAAACGAAAACGGTTATAATTACTAAAATGAATTCTTGTATAGAAGTTTTAGATTAAATTTTGCTTTAAAAAAATTTCTTTATTGTAAGGTATTTAGAATTCAAAGAATTCTTCAAGCTTAAAATATATATTTTTTGTAATTAAATTAAAACGCATTTATAACATTGTGGTAATAATTTATAGAATTAATATGTTGGGGTGAAAATCATTTCCTATGAAATATTTGTTACAAATTCATGCATTAACTAATATGACTTATTATTTCATATAGATCTTTGCTTGTAATTGCACATTTTAAATATATCTTTATGTACGTTATGAAGTTGCTAAAACCCTGAATATTAATATTTTATTTCAGGTAACAAGGCATCATTTGAGGTTGATTTTAACATTATTGCCTGTAAAGAAGAGGTTTTAGCCTATTTTCTTCCTGAGGCTCCAACAGAAATTTTAGAAATATTTGATTCTGCTGCGAAAGATCTAACCTTATCAATGTTTCCTCAGTATGAAAGAATAACACGTGAAATCCATGTGAGAATAACAAACTTACCACTTATGGAAGACATACGAGCATTAAGGTAATATTTTTATGGGGGACTTTTTAAATTTTTTAATAATTTTTTATTTTATTTTTTTTAATACAAACTTTAAATTTGGAAAAAATTCTCTGAAGTAGTAAGAACGAAAGTTGATAACAGAAAAGTTTTATTTTTAGAGCCTCATAAAATTATTTCTAAATAATTATAGGCAGATTCATTTGAACCAATTGATTCGAACATACGGTGTAGTATCTTCAGCAACAGGAATATTGCCTCAGTTGTCAACTGTGAAATATGATTGCAATAAATGTGCCTATGTGTTAGGACCTTTTGTACAAACACAAGATAATGAAGTTAAACCAGGTTCGTGTCCTGAATGTCAGAGTAGAGGACCTTTCACAATAAACATGGAGCAAACTATATATAAAAACTACCAAAGAATTACACTTCAGGAATCGCCGGGGAAAGTAAGCATTTATTATTATTATTATTATTATTATTATTATTATTATTGACAGAGTTAGTAAAAGAGAATCACACGATGACATTAAATTTAGAGGACATAAGGAAATGGGAAGAAGTGGAAAATCAAAATGATTAGGAGAGACTTAATCGCAAATTGATTGGTTTTATTATAGAGTGGATCTACGGATCTGTAAAATAG
This sequence comes from Trachelipus rathkii, assembly GCA_015478945.1. Taxonomy (NCBI): domain Eukaryota; kingdom Metazoa; phylum Arthropoda; class Malacostraca; order Isopoda; family Trachelipodidae; genus Trachelipus; species Trachelipus rathkii. The sequence continues at coordinate 35,811 of JABUQX010002758.1, read as the reverse complement.
ATGGGACAAAAAGAGAGAGAAATAAACATAGGGATAGGGAAGAAGAAAAACTGTTTAGAAATAATTACTTTCAAAATGTTGGTAAAGAAGCTGGTGAAGAAGGAGGAGGTTTGAGTCTGGTTGATGGGGTTAGAGAGGGCAGTGTGACATGGGTGTTTGGGTTTTTGGTAAAAAATTGTGTGCTTATCATATCCAGGTGAGTGTCTATGGTTAGTATTTTGGTTTCTTCGTGTAGGTGTTGTTGATGTGCATCCTGTTATGATTCTTAGTGCTTTGTTTTGTCTCGTTTGGAGTTTCTTTGTTTTGTTTTTATCAATAGTGGGTGCCAAGTTGGAGAGGCGTAGTTTGGGGTCGGACCAATGTATTGTTTGTATATGGTGTTGGATGTCTGTTTATTGTTTGTGAATTCTGTGCCAGCGATGGTTCTTAACATGTTCAGTTTTTGTTTGCAGATGGTTATGTTGTCTGTGTGTTTTGTGAATGTGAGAGGAGTGTCGAGGATTTTGGGAGTTTTGTTGAAGAGTATGGCAATGTTGTTTAAGTAAACTTGGGGGGGGGTGTGGTGCCAAGTTTGCGGTCGATGGTGATTAAAGTAATTGATGATTTTTTTGGTGAGGCGAACATTGTTTTCTGTCAACCATGTTTGAAGTTGGTTAATGTATTATTGTGTCAGGTTTGTGGTCGTGTTTAGATTCTGGTGTGTAGTGGCTATGGTAATGTCATTTGCGTAGGTTATGATTGTGCGTTCTGTTTGTGGTTGTGGGAGATCGACCTTGAATAGTGTGGGGACAGTATTGTTTCTTGGGGTATTCCGTTATTGATGTTTACTTTTCTGAATTTTGTATTTGTTTGTTTGCATTTGTGCTGGTCTTCCTGATAGGAAATTGGAAATCTATTTCTTTAGGTTGGTGGGGATGTTAGATTGTTATTTTGTGGATAAAGTTATATTTAGGTACTGTATCGAATGCTTTGTTGGTGTCAATTGCTATGATTATTGTTTTGTGAGTGGGTTTTGCGTTTAGGCCGTTCATTATGGGTTGAATAATGTTTATGAGTGCGGTTGTAGTTGAAAGGTTTAGTATGAAACCGTGTTGGTATATATATATATATATATAATATATATATATATTATATTATATATATATATATAATATATATATATATATTATATAATATATATATATATAAATATAATATATATATATATATATATACTTATAATATATATATATATATATATATATATATATATATATTGAAAATAAATTCCTTTAACCTAGGTTGCAGCTGGTAGCTTCCACGGGCCAAAGATGTTGTTCTTTTGGGAGATTTATGTGATTCATGCAAACCAGGAGACGAAATTAAGAAGTATAACAAAAAGGAAGTTTATTCAAAAGTTACGATGGATCACTGAACACGAAACAAGGCTTTCCAGTATTCGCCACTGTCATAATAGCTAATCACATTGAGAGGAAAGACAATTGCAAATGCTATCAAAGGTATACATACAGTAAAGGCTTATAAACTTATGTTCTGTTTATATATATATAATATATATATATATATATATATATATATATATATATATATATATATATATATATATATATATATATATATATATATATATATATATATATATATAATTAGTAGTAAGTTTGTTTTGCTTTTTTGTATACTCGTAAAATTACCTGTTTATAAGTAAGTTTTCTGTTTACTTACCTTGACCTTCTAACCTTGTTTGTGTTTAAAGGTCTTACTGATGACGATTTAAAGAACATAGTTGCTTTAAGCAGGGATGAAAGAATTGCCGAGAGAATCATTGCTTCGATCGCTCCTTCAATCTATGGTCACGAAGACATCAAGAGAGCTATCAGTCTTTCCCTTTTTGGAGGAGAAAGAAAAAATCCAGGTATCTCAATTCAATTATTTAATTAAAGTTTTATAAACTTGTTTTATTTTCTTGTCATGATTTGTAATTTTGTGATTTTAAATATTTCTATATTATACAGTTATAATAAAGGTTAGAACGCATTTAGCTAGGAATCTCTAACGAAGTGTATGTTTTTAATAAACAATTGAAGGCGTATTTTATTTTATTTTTATAATAGGTGATAAGCATAAAGTTCGTGGGGATATAAATGTCCTTATTTGCGGTGATCCTGGAACAGCCAAGTCTCAGTTCTTGAAATATATTGAAAAAGTGGCTCCGAGAGCAGTTTTTACAACAGGTAAAAAGAATTATTTTGAAGAAAAAAAAAATAATTTAAATCTCTAAATTTTTCTTTTGTAAATCTTATTTTTAGTTGTTAAAAAAAATTTAGTGGGTTAATTCCATTATATTTTAGTTTGTTTTATATTGTTAATGATTAGCACTAAATTTGTTGCTGCAACTATTTAATAATAACAATAATAATAATTAAAAAGTTGCTATTTTGTACTACAAAAATATTTAAAATAAAGGAAGAACTATGTTAGTTTAATATTTAATTTTGATAGTTTAATACTTAATCGTTTAAAGAATTCATTTGGTTGATGTCATTTCTAGAAATATCTAAAACAACTTTACATTGTAAAAACTCTTCCTCCTCATCCTCCTCCTCCTCTCTCATGTGTGTGTGTGTGCAATTTCTCATCTTTTTATATGAAGACAATTTTTTTATTTTTGTTTCTTATCGTCCCTCTCCTAACTGTCGAAGTTCTTTGATCCTCTTCCCCTTCCCCTCCCATTTACTTCTTGGCCATGATACTGCTTCTTTGGCGAAACTATGTCTTAAAATAGCAAAGTACCTACAAAGATAAATTTTATTGCAGATTATAGAATGCAACTGACATTAGTTTTTTTTTTTTTTTTTTTTTTTTTTTTTAAATTATCATTTATTTTTATTACAAAACATTCACATTTTGATTTTTGAGTGCTTTCGTAGCTTGTTTTTTATAGTTTCAAGGCAACAGATCGTGTAATTTAACTTTTATATGCATTATATCTATAAAAAAAAAATACAAAATCTAATGACTTATAGCTTTTAACTCTATAAAAGAAAGCAATGACACTTATATAGTTTATTTTCTACTCTTTTAGGTCAGGGTGCAAGTGCTGTAGGTTTAACCGCATATGTTCAGCGATCTCCTCTTACAAGAGAATGGACACTCGAAGCTGGAGCTTTGGTTCTTGCAGATAATGGAATTTGTCTTATAGACGAGTTTGATAAAGTAATTTTTTAATAGATTTTGTTAATAATTTAATTAAAAGGAGAAAAAGAAGGTCTTCATCCACACTAAATCTAATCCTGACCACCTTAACTCCTTTTCTCCAGTCATCTCTTACTTAATTGGACTACCATTTTTTATTTTCTTGTAATGTTACCTTAAAACTCTCCCATTTCGTTGAGGTATCGACTTTCTTCCCAAATTTTACCTTTCTGTATCACATTTAACCTCAAATCCTAAAATTTATTACTTTCATGAATTATTTAGAAATAGTTTTGACACTCACATTTTCATATGGTTTTACCTTATCCACTCATTTTTTTAAAATAATAACGAGTAATTTATTTTCATGACACTTCATCTTTCAAATTCAGATGAATGATGCCGATAGAACAAGTATTCATGAAGCCATGGAACAGCAAAGTATTTCTATTTCTAAAGCTGGTATTGTCACGTCGCTTCAAGCAAGATGCGCCGTAATTTCAGCTGCTAATCCAATAGGTGGTCGTTATGATCCCTCTATGACCTTTGCAGAAAACGTAAGTAGATATTCATGTTTCATGGATGTTTTAAGGTTATCAGTAGCAGGATTGAAGAAATTGGCCAATGTTATTTTATAGTTTCTCGGGGATTCAAATATTCATTATAAATTTTGTATCCAAGAATACTCTGTATGGAAAATTTCTTTAAAAATGAATTGTTTTGTATTGGTATGATTGAATAGATTAGTTTATTTTTCTCAATTTTTATTCATTTGTGCTTGTGTAGTTTGATACTTGTTTGTTTTAGAAAGGGTTTTTGCAATATGAACTGTTGAATGGAAATGTTGTGCAAGTCAAAAATTTTGATTTTGAGAAAATTTAGATTAATATTGATCATTTTGTATTGTATTCAATGGGAAATTGTTACACATTGTTGAGCTAGACTTACACAGTTTCAAAGCAAATTGAAGGTAGTGCTATCCATTGGTGGTGAAAATCCAATTTGTGCAGAAAAAATAAAAGTACACTACTCGTGGATTCAACTGCTCAATTAGAAAATTTTTGGTACATAATGATTGTGGTAGTTTCTTTAAGTCTTCCTGTACTTTTTAATTATTTTAATTATTCTACTTGTTAGTATTCATCTAGGAATATTTCCAGAAATTTTAAATTTAGAAGTAATCAACTTTAATTTTCTTAATAAAAAAATCAGTTTTTTTTAGTATTTTTAATAAATCTGAAAGTTTCGCGTTTATAAAAGATCAGAAACATTTTTAATTTAATCTTGTTTATGTTCTGTGGTACCAAAGAACCTGTCAACTGCAAATCACTTTAGTTATTCACATTATTATTTATCATATTCATTGCATCAGTATAGCATAATAATGAATTATTTTAGGTGGATTTATCAGAGCCAATTCTCTCACGTTTCGATATTTTGTGCGTCGTTCGAGATACAGTCGATCCGGTTCAAGATGAAAGATTAGCAAGATTTGTTGTTGATTCTCACATGAAGCATCATCCGGATGCGAGTGAAGAGGACCCTTCATTACCTGAAATCGTAAGTGACAATTTATTTGTCCTTTTTACCTTTTTTGAATAATATGGAATTAGTCTTTTGGGAATTTTGTTTAGAAATATTGGACTTTATTATATTTCTTTCTTTTCTTTATTCTCCCTTCGCTTCCCTCTAGATGTGGGGTAGGATGCGTAACATGCACGGAAATAGGATAGTTAAGTAGAAGAGCATGACGTAAGTCGAAAGCAAAGTCCCCTCTCCCCTCCATACCCTTAAGTGAGAGCTCGTCGCGGTAAAAAAAAAAAACCATCCTATGGTTTCACTAGACCGACAGACCCTCACTGTGGTATCTCGTCAATGTAGGGTTCATCCCTTGGGATAGCCCCACAATCATATCCCCCCCCCCTCAAAACCCTGCCATTCAAACCCTGTTATACACCTTTCTTTTCTCCACTGCCAAACTCGCATTCCTTCAGGCATTTCTTTACCGACTCAATCCACTTCTTCGGTGTCCCAGTCAGTCGATTCCTAGCACACCCCACTATATATCTACTTAACTAACCGACTATCATCCATCCCTTCCATATGACCAAACCATCTCAACATACTCTCGTTTATTCTCTCATTTGTATCTTTCACACCACAGAAATCCCTAATGCATTCATTCCTCATTTTGTCCATTCTTCTTACGCCTCTAAGATTGTCCATCTAAGCACATTCTATTTTCGATCTATACCTCTTACTCCAGAACAATGTTTCACTACTATACATTAATATAGGTAGCAACATACTGTCATTCAAAACTCTATCTCTCTCAAGGCCTAGTCCCTTTACATCCACCAAGGATTTAATTGCACAACTTTCCTACTACACTGCATCATCCGTTCCTTTTTCATCCAATATATATATCTAAATATTTAAACTAAGACACTTGTTCTAGCTGCTCACCATCTAACATAACCTCACACCGAGGACTGTCCTCACTCACAACCATAACCTTACTCTTATCTACGTTTACTTTCAAACCCCTCCTATTACACACCCTGCCAAATCTCTCTACCAATCCTCTCAAACTCTACAGATTCGCCACACAAAGGAGGTTGACCCGCCGACTCTTATGCGAGAGGACGCTGGTTCAATCCTCCGCGTAGCAGTTGGAGTTTTATCTTCTGGGGCAAGAATTAAAATGACTGTGAACACGTTGGTTGGGCTGGTTTGGGATAACTGGCCTTAAAGTTCGATTTCCTGTAGTTCCCCTGTGTTACCCTCTGAAAAGGGGATAAAGCACGTTATACTATATATAATAATATATAATATAATTAATATATATATATATATGTAGTATATAATATATATATATATATATATATATATACTATATATATATATAATATATATATATATATATATATATATATATATATATATATAATATATATATATATATTTCTTTTTCTTTCTTCACCTTCCTCTTTGCCCCAAGATTGGGGGTAAGGTGCTGTACAAGCATCGGAAAAGAAAAGCAGTAGGGGAACATGACAAACGTCGAAAAGAAAGCCCAGCCTTACCGCCCCCTCTGTACCATTAATTAGTTAGAGCTCGTCACAGACAGAAAATCCACCCTAGAGCATCATGGGACCGCGACGGACCCTCACTATGGTAAATCGTCAATGTAAGGGTTCATCCTGGCCCAGGTGGGCCACAACCATGCCCCCATACAAAACCCCGCCATTCTCTCCTATCATGCACCTTATTCTCGCGCTCTGCCAAACTTCACATTTCTCTCCTTCAGAAATTCGTTCACGACTCAATCCACTTTCTCTTCGGTTCCCCCAGCCTCTCGTTCCCAACTCACTCACCACTTACAGCTGCTTAACCAACCTACTATCATTCATCCTTTCCACATGACCAAACCATCTCAACATACTTTCATTTATTCTCTCATTTACCCCTTTCTTCACACCACACCACTCTCTAATACGTTCATTCCTCTCTTTATCAATTCTTCTCACACCTAGCACACCCCTAAGATTGTCCATCTGAACACATTGAACTTTAGATCTATACTTCTTATTCCAGACCATAGTCTCACTACCATACAATAACACAGGTAACAACATACCCTCATGTAAGACCCTAGCACACTCAAGACTTAGTCCCTTTACATTCACCAACGATTTAATTGCACCAGCCACCTTCCTGCCATTCACAACTTTCCTACTACACTCTGCATCGTCCGTTCCCTTCTCATTTAAATAACTTACTTACCCTAAATATTTAAACTCAGACACTTGTTCTAGCTGCTCACCATCTAACATAACTTCACACTGAGGAGTGTCCTCACTCACAACCATAACCTTACTCTTATCCACGTTTACCTTCAAAGCCCCATCTACAACCACCCTGCCAAATCTCTCTATCAATCCTCTCAAACTCTCTTCAGATTCGCCACACAGAACCAAATCATCCGCATATAATAGGTAGGGCACCCTCCACTCAACTCCATTCTCCACCATTCTAACACCATTTCCTGCCATCCCCACCTCAAATTCTTTCATAACCCCATCCATATACAAATTGAATAACCAAGGCGACATAACACAACCCTGTCTTACTCCGCTATTAATCCTAAACCAATCACCATTGACACCATTTATTCTTTACACACGCTTCACTATCGCATACATACTTTTGATTCATTCAGAAGCCTACCACCAACACCATATATCACTAACACCTGCCATAACGCTTCCCTATTAACTCTATCATACGCCTGTTGCAAATCCATAAAACCTAAATATAATTATATCATTTTTATTACTCTATTATTAGTACGATTATTTGATTTCAATGTAAAGATTTGATCCACACACCTCTACCACACTCCTAAACGCACCTTGTTCTTCACCAATCAGTCCCTCAGTCACTCGACGCACTCTTTCGACCAAAATACCAGCATATACCTTCCCTACAACACTCAATAAACTTATTCCCCTTTTTTTTTCCCTGTTCCCCTTTTCTCCCTTACCTTTATATATAAGGGTACTATTACCCGCTCTCCTCCAATCCCTTGGAACTATACCCTCCATAAAACGCTTTATTACACAACTTTCCAAAATCAATCAATCACCATCTCGCCTCCCCGCTCTTGATCATTTCACTAGTAATTTTCATCTATAACCTGCAGATTTACCATTCTTCAACTTTCTCACCCTACCATTACCTCCCCTTACCAATAACCTCATCCCCAAAATACCTTTCCTTCTTGCACCATCAAAACCGCACCACATTCACTAACACCTCATCATTACTGTTTATATTGTATGAAGATTTTCGAAGTGTTTCTTTCCACACTCCCCTCACATCCATTCATCAGTTACAAAAAAAAAGGGGGCAAAAACCCCTTTTTTTCCCCCCCTTATTTTTTTTTTTCATTATTCTAAGCAGATTCCCTATATTCTCATTCTTAACCTTTCGCGCTTCCTTCCAGAAGAGCTTCCTATTTCCTTTATGTCCTCCATTCATCCTCCTTTCCAAACTGTTCATTTACTTCTTGTTTTCTCCTACGTATACACCTTTTAGTATTTCTTTTTTCCTCCTTATATAATTCCAAGCACTTTCTTTTGAGCCTCCATCATTTGCTTTTAGTACATTCAACCACGCTTCTTTTTTACCCTTAACCGCTTTCATCACCTCTTCATTCCACCATTCGCTGTTAACATTCTTACTTCCTACTTTTAGCCACATCCACACACTTCCTTTGCACTTATAACAATTGCTTCCTCATTTTGCCCACCAGATTTGCTCAGTATCAACTTGTTCACATTCAACGTTTTTATTAGCGAGCGCTCTTACATACTTATCCTTATTATCTTGCACACTTAACTTCTCACTCTTAATTTTACCTACTTTCTTTCGTATCACCTCCTCTCCATCCAAGCCCCCACTACTTAATTTTACATAGAACAACATAATGAATCCCGATAATCCCATTCCTAAAACCCCTAACTGATTTAACATCCAACAACATACTTCAACATCTCCTCTTCACCAACACTATCAATCATACTTTTCACTTCGATACCATCTCTACCTACACCAACTCTTAGTAATACTTATGGATACTCTTGGTTTAAAGAAAGTCTTAACTTAACACACTACCTCTCTTCTTCACAGAAATCAACTATCCTTCCTACATTCTCATTTTCTCCCGCCCACCCCAAAACCACCTGTTATTATACCATCCCTTTTTTGATTCACCTATCCAACCATTTCAGCTCCCCCAAACTATCAATCTGAAGCTTCTACTCACACCCCATCCAAAACATCATTTCAGATTATCCAAAAAATCGTACTCTCTCAACGTTTCCCTCAGATGGACCATACGTCACAAAACCACACATACCTTGACCTTTTCAAACTTAAATTAACCATTAGAATTCTAGGACCAACACAATCAAAGTCAACCATAGCTTCATACCACAGGTCACTCAACAAAAAATTGCAAATCCTTCTCTTCCTCTCTCATTCCTTCCACACCAGCACGCACACATTTCACATCACACCACTTAATTTCACCTTTTCCTTTCATCTTTGTTTCAGTCACAGCGAGCAAATCAAATTTGCCCTTTTCTAAATACATCCATCACCTCTTCCCTCTTCTCCTCAACATTATTCCTCTGGAACATTCCATGTACCCATACGATTCATAACAATTTCGCCAAAAGTTAGAAGGTCGTTTACGGCGATCACGACCTTCTCCGAGGCCTGCATTAGCATTCCTACCAAGAAATAGATGGTAGTAGGCAGCCAACCCAACTACCACCGCCCCTTAGTCGACTTCTACGACCTGCAGGACATACGATGTGGGAAATTTTTTCTCCCCCGCACACAGGGATATGAGTAGTAGGGATGTCTGTAAGGTGTTATCTAGAAGTGGGGTGTGTACTTTAATCATGTGTATATGATATGTGGATAAATGGTGGTTAGTAATATGTTGCCTGGAGGATGAGTGTGTGAAGAATATGAACGCAAAAGAGAAAGGCGCACCATTAAAAATGGGAGGTAATTTCATCGTTCGAGTATGCGTGTGTACTCTTCCCTCTATATATATATATTATATATATATATATTATAATAATATATATATATTATATATATATATATATATATATATATATATATATAAATACATTTTAGATATATATGTATATAAATATATAATATATATATATATATATATATATATATATAATATATATGTTATCCTCTATATATATATAGTATATATATATATATATATATATATAATTTTTTTAAGGACGGATCAAGTGGTATAGACTCGAATTTGGCTGGAGTGGAGAAAATTCCACAAGATTTATTGAAGAAATATGTAATTTATAGTAGAGAAAAAGTTCGGCCGAAATTGCACCAAATGGATCAGACAAAGTGGCAAAATGTATTCGTTAACTGAGAAGGGAGTCGATGGCCACAGGTTATTATTAATTATACTTAATAGTTTTTATTTCTAGAACGCCTCGTGGCGCAGGAGGTTGAGTCACCGCCTCTCATACGAGAGGACGCTGGTTCAAATCCTCCGCGTAGCAGTTGGGTTTTATCTACCTGGGGGCAAGAATTAAAACTTGACTGCGAACACGTTGGTGGCGCTGGTTTGGGATAGCCGGCCTTAAAGTTCGATTTCCTGTGGTCCCCCCGTGTTACCCCCTGCATAGGGGATAAAGCACGTTAAAAGGTAGTTTTTTTTTTTTTTTTTTTTTTTTTTTATTTCTTATACTTACTTAGTTATTTAAAACATAAAAAGACTAAGAAATTCTTCTTCTATGTTTTGACAAGATTTTTTAAATGTTATCTTTTGTTAAGGGAGTATTCCGATAACTGTTCGACACATTGAAAGTATGATTCGTATGGCTGAAGCTCATGCAAGAATGCATCTTCGAGATTATGTCACTGAAGATGATGTTAACATGGCTATTAGAGTTATGCTTGAGACATTTATCGATACACAAAAATTCTCTGTAATGAGGACAATGAAAAAGGTATATTATCACTTACATGTAAATCTTTTACAGTAGAACAAAAAATAATTAAATTTTTTTTTTTTTTGCTTGAAGAAAAATAATTTTTTTAAACTGTTTTTATTATTATAGAATTTTTCACGCTATTTGGCTTTCAAACGGGACAACAACGAACTGCTATATTTCTTATTGCGTCAACTTATTTTTGATCAAACAACGTATTTGAGGTCAAGATTTGGTCATGATCACAATGCTGTAGAGATCAATGAAAAAGATTTGCTTGACAGGGCAAGTATAGCACATTAATATGGGAGTTGTTTCATTATATTGGGGACGTATTATTGTTTAAGTGTTACGACAATAAAAATAAATTTATACAAAACAATTTGCCATTTTTAGTATTTATTTTATGTTTTTCAACTCTTCATAATAATATTTCATTGCTTATTTTATTTTCTACATACAGGCTCGACAGATTAATATACACAACCTTCAACCTTTCTTCGAGAGCGAAATATTCAGAATAAATAATTTCACACACGATACCAAAAGAAAGCTCATCGTTCAAGTGGTTTCCTAAACCGGACTCTTCGGGAAGTAAAATGTTACAATTTTAATTAGAATATTTTAATAAATTTTATATTTTAACAATTTTTAACCCTTGTAAAAAGACTAACAATTAATAAGTTCCTCTTGCAGCTTCGAGGAAAAGTTTAAATTGTTCGTTATTGAATTTTAAATAAATTTCAATTACGATTGAAGTTTAATAAACACATGGATAAATGTTTTATTGTGGTTTAAGTACTTTGATTTATGATCAATATCTAGGTACTAACAGTGGTTATACAAGAGGAATCTCTTCTATATGCACGGTTACATCAATAGAATTGAAATGGGGCTATTGAAATTTGTCAAATTACTCTAAGTACTAACTAAATACTCAAGTTTTTAAGGTGAAAGTTTATAAATTTTCGTAAATGTACAGAAACTTCTATTCCACTAGTCTGACTGGTAAATTTCGTAAAATATTTGCAATTTTTATTTGTTTTCATCCTGGAATATTGCTTTTTCATAATGTTTAAAAACTTGCATCACCCTCGACACGGACTTTTATAATAGAGCTTGATGTGAGAAGTTAATGTTAAACATGGTCAGGTGGCTTACCAATTTCTGTAATTTTCACTATTAATGTTTGGTACAATTCTATTTAGGTTGTGTTCTTCACGGGTCTAAATAAACGCATATAAAGCAATTCCGGACTATTCACTGCTCTCACTAGAGGATTATTTAAACGGCTTTTTCTCAAGCAGTTGCTCATTTGATATATCCAAGCTCAATTCAGTTTATATGAATCTGCCCTGTTTTCATTTGCAGCTTAGTTTTATCCACGGATCCCACATATGATTACATTGCTGGTAAATAGAAAAATAGATCTTCAAGAATCTTTACCATTACACCATTTTGAATAAGTTACAATGAAAATATTTTCAGTGAGTTAAAGGAATTTTCCACTAACGAGGTGTCAAACACTAACTTAACCTTTTCTTTAGAAGTAAAACCTCTTAATTTTGTCATTTTTGATTGTGCATAGAATTTAATTTTATTACACAATCTATTTACCCCTTCACGTAGATTTTCCTGCTGCTTGGTTTGATGTTTAACGCATTTACTGGGATTTTAGACCCTTTAATGCGATAAATTATACTTATGCTATTTTTTCAAACGCTGAAATATATAGTTTGTGCTGAGAGAAAAATATAACATCTTACAAATGATATATATATATATATATAAACTACCTTTTAACGGGCTTTATCCCCTATGCAGGGGGGACCACAGGAAATCGAACTTTAAGGCCGGCGCCACCAACGTGTTCGCAGTCGAGTTTTAATTCTTACCCCCAGGTAGATAAAACTCCAACTGCTGTGCATATATATATATATATCATCACATCTCTGCAAAAGGTGCCGCCTTTATCTTACGACGAAGAGTATACACGTTGTCTATTTCCCGCAACCACCATTTGCTTAGCCGTGACCCCTCTAAATCTAACCACCCTGTGCCTTGCTAAAGGGATCATTCCTGTCTCATTCCGTAGTTCCGGTGAATTTACTCGGTGTTTACTGACGGCTCTAAAACAGGACAGTGTGGCCGAATCTGCTGTCTTTTCTGACCGCAACCTCTCCCATACCCTCCTCCCCCTCATGCTTAAATTTTTACGGCAGAACTAATGGTTATAATGATTGCCCTTTCTCGAATTCGATTCCTTAACCAAGACTACTCTTATGTTACTTATTTAAGATTCCCGCGGCGCGCTCCAAGCGCTTAAAACCCCCTTATTCTTGAAACATACGGGTATCCGTTGTACAACAATTTCCTCGGCTGCTGCACCCCTGTAAGAAACGAATCATTCCATGTTGGAACCCCTCTCATGTAGGGGCAACGCAATGATGCCATTCGATAAGGTCGCCTCCCATTCAACTAATTACTATCCTGTTCCAACAAGGTTTTAGATCTTATTGACAAGAGTACTGGACGAATGATCTTCGGGGATCGAAACTTAGAA
>JABUQX010002758.1:15000-20000 GCA_015478945.1 Trachelipus rathkii | reverse complement strand
TATATAAATACAAATACCCTTAATTAATTTACATAGGATCGAAATATCAACAGAAATGCTTAGCCACCACCACTTTTATGATAAAATGTAAAACCTCCTCTTTGCGCCCTTCTATGGTAGGCATGTTTAAAGGTGGTGATGGTACAAGGTGGGTATGTTAAAAGTATAAAATAGCAGATTTTCTTAAAACCATGAAATAGAAACTTTTACTCTGTACAAGCTCCTGTAGATATAATTTAGTAGTTTACTTATAAAGTGTAGAGTATGCATTCTACAGTATACACAAAATAGAAAACAAAATATTTGGAATTTATTAAATCCATTTAACAATATATTAGTTTTTAAAGTGGTTTATCATCAAATGATTTTTAAACCAATTTTCTAAAGATTGTCCTGAAATCAAAGCTCAATCATTTCAACAGGTTAAATTTTAAAATATAACAATTTAAACTGCTAAATCAAAGATGTCCAGCCTTTTGTTTTTTTATCTTGTATGAAGAATTTGCAAATATGTAGCAGTCCACATGTTTCACTGGAAACTGGGCACTACTCATCTAAGTTTCCATGAAGAATGTTTTAAAGTTACGACTTTCATGAGTAGAGTCATGGAAAACTACACAGGATAAACCTAAACCTAATGCCGCTGGAGGGGATGGGAAAGCTAAAAACTTAAAAACTACGAACTATAAATAGATTTACTCAAAACACATCATCGTCATTATTATTATTATTAAATGAATTAAACCCAAGAGAAAACGTGAATAGTTATTCAGTTAATTACAGGAAATAAAAACCAAGTTTAATAATCTTTTTGGTAAAGGATTAGGTTTGTGAAAAGCCTATTAGATTTTCTCTAATCTCTGATTAAGTTCAGAAAGAAAAATTTTTTTGTCTCTATCATCCCCGTCTGAATGCGTAGGATGAATCCCGGTTAAAAATTTAAACAAGGATTTTTTTTTTTTTATCGGAAGTGGATAAAAAGTTTTAACTACAAGTTCTCGAGTTCAAAAATTTACAATTTCCTCAACAATTTTAAATTGTAGAGTGGCCTTAATTGATGAGACTTAAAAAAATGACCTCATATATAAAGAATTTCATTTCAGTACATTTTCAGGGAAAATCTTAAAGTTATTTTAACTTTCTTTAGCAATCTGCAGATGAGGGAAGAAATGTGGCTGAAATCGGTCTCGGAGTATAAGAAATAATTGCAATATTATTATTATTATTATTATAATTATTATTAGCCAATGCTAAAAATTTTACAAATATGGAAGCATAAAAGTGTAATAGTTCACAAAGTACAAATAATATTAGTCTTTCTTAAAATCATTGAAAGGTTCGACATAATAGTCTTTGTACTTCAAAAATTTCATCACAGAGTTAGGGGAGAAAATTTATCAATTATGAATAAACAACAAAGAATTTAAATTATATATAGTCAGTAAAGGAGCAAAAATTGAAGAGTTTCCATGCAATTTTCTCACGGGCGAGACTAGTCGAACTATCCAGACAAGATTTTTAACCTAAAAGAATTAAAAATACCTACATTAGAATGGTTTTCAGGGGACAAATTTCATACTAGGCCTAACCAGACCTAAGCCTAACATCTAAACCACTTCGTAAGAGTAAAAGTATGGAAACAAAAAGCTTTGAAAACCATAGATGATGAAATTATCGCATCAACTTTACTTTTTTATTATTATTCTCAGAGAAAGTAACAATTTAACTTGAAGAAATGTCAATATTGCAAAGCAACTTCACTAATCTTAAATCCCATAAAAATTCTTCGTTTTAAGAATAGCACAATGTTAAGTTAAAAAATTTCAAAACTGTATTTAAGTGGCAATGACAATATCTTGAAAGTCAATTAATGCAAATCTTTCCAATGTAACTACATTTCCAATGAATTTTTGTGGTATCCCGCTACTAGAACGACTTACGTATTAGAACAAAAAAATTATGCAGTGTAAGCAAAACGTACGGGCAGTTCCATACTTAGTTGTTTTCATTTAGAAATATTTTAGAAAGTTGTTAAAGGGTAGTCAAAAGAAAACCTTAGAAAGGTATTTTCCAAAAAGAATGACGCTAAATCCTTCCAAACATAATCTACCCATCTAACCCTTCCTCCTTCCAAACAAAAATCTACCCCTTAAAACCTTCCTCCTTCCAAACAATAATAATCTATCCCTCTAACCCTTCCTTCTTCTAAACAATAATTTCTAACCTTTCTACTTATGACAAACTCCACTCAATAAAGGTAAGGTTCAGATTTATTATATTAAATATATAAAAAAAAAATATATTTTTAATTCTGAAACTAAATTTTATTAAATTATTATAATACTGCTCTAATATTATGTTTGAAATGGTTTAAAATATTATTTTAAAAAGTAATATTTAGTCGGCTGTAGTCAATCAAATGGATTTACAAGCATTTCAAAGTTAAATTTTGTTTTTGGACATCTGAGTCATTTTGATTTGACAAAGATGACCTTGGGCTTTGACTCCTTGCATATATAATATATATATATATATATATATATATTATATATATATATATATATATATATATATATATATATATATATATATATATATATATATATATATATATATATATATATATATATATATATATATATATATATATATATATATAAGAAAAAATTCCAATATATATATATATATATATATATATATTATATATATATATATATATATATATATATATATATATATAATATATATATATTAATATATATTATATATATATATATATATATATATATATAACCCGAGATTCAAAATAATAATAATAATAATAATAAATCGTTGGTCTAAAACTGTAGTAAAAATTGTTTTCTAAAAATAATAAAACAAAACTTAATAATAATAATCATAATAATAATAAATAATCTGGATTTCTTAATCACTAAGTTTTAGAAATATTTGTGGACAGCACGATAAATCTCCCAAGTTCTCTGGATCCATATCTGGGAATACATCCGTGGCCCAAGATTTTGGCGAATATAACGTTTTTTACCAAATTTCCCTATCATCTCTTTTACAGCAGCATCAATGGACTCCTAGAATAGACAAAGAAAGAATTCCAATATATATATAATATATATATATATTATATATATATATGTTTTATATATATATATATATATATATATATATATATATATAAATATAATATATATATATAATATATATATATATTATATATATATAATATATATATATATATATTATATAGCGAGAGGAATGGGAATGAAGAGGTGATGAAAGCAGTTAAAGGTAAAAAAGAAGCGTGGTGAATGTACAAAAAGCAAATGATGAAGTTTCAAAAGAAAGATGCTTGAATTATATAAGGAGAAAAAAAGAAATACTAAAAGGTGTATACGTAGGAAACAAGAGGTAATTATTGAACAGTTTGAAGAGATGATATGAGGACATACAAGAAATAGAAGCCTCTTCTGGAAGAAGCGCGAAAGGTTAAGAATGAGAATTAAGGGGAATCTTGCTTTAGAATAATGAATAGGGATTGGTGCTTTGTTAACTGATGAAAATGGATGGGAGGGGAGTGTGGAAAAGAAAACACTTCGAAAATCTGCACAATATAACCAGTAATGATGAGGTGCTAGTGAATGTGTGGTTTTGATGGTGCCAAGAAGGAATAGGTATTTTGGGATGAGGTTTCTTAGTAAGGAGGAGGTAATGGGTAGGGTGAGAAAGTTGAAAGAATGGTAAATCTGCAAGATATAGATGAAATTACTAGTGAAATGAATCAAGAGCGGAGGCGAGATGGTGATTGATTGGATTTTGGAAGTTGTGTAACAAAGCGTTTATGGAGGGATAGTTTCAAGGGATTGGAGGAGAGCGGTAATAGTTCCCTTGTATATATAAGGGTAAGGAGAAAAGGGGAACTGTAGCAAAAATATAGGGGAATAAGTTTATTGAGTGTTGTAGGAAGTTATATGCTGGGTATTTTGGTCGAAAAAGAGTGCGTCGAGTGACTGAGGGACTGATTGGTGAAGAACAAGGTGCGTTTAGGGAGTGGTAGAGGATGTTGGATCAAATCTTTACATTGAACAAATGATTGAGGCAAAAATGAGGGAGAAGAAGAATAAATTATATTTAGGTTTTATGGATTTACAACAGGCGTATGATAGAGTTAATAGGGAAGCTTTATGGCAGGTATTAGTGATATATGGTGTTGGTGGTAGGCTTCTGAATGGAATCAAAAGTATGTAAGGACGATAGTGAAGCGGTGTAAGAATAAATTGGTGTTTTGGGAGTGAATGGTTTTATAAGCAGAGGGGGAGAGGGGGGTGGTTTTTCTTCTTTTTTTTTCAATGTGTATATGGATGGGTTATGAAAGAATTCGAGGTGGGAGATGGCCAGGAATGGCTGTAGATGATGGAGAAGGAGAGGAGTGGAAGGGTGCCCTACTATTGTATGCGGATGATTTGGTTCTGTGTGGCGAATCTGAAGAGAGTTTGAGAGGATTGGTAGAGAGATTTGGCAGGGTATGTAAAAGGAGGGGTTTGAAAGTAAACGTAGATAAGAGTAAGGTTATGGTTGTGAGTGAGGACAGTCCTCAGTGTGAAGTTATTGTTTGATGATGAGCAGCTGGAGCAATTTTCTGAGTTTTAAATATTTAGGGTATTGTTGGATGAACGGGAACGGATGATGCAGAGTGTAGTAGGAAAGTTGTGAATGGCAGGAAGGTGGCGGTGCAATTAAATCGTTGGTGAATGTAAAGGGACTAAGTCTTGAGTGCGGTAGAGTCTTACATGAGGGTATGTTGTTACCTGTGTTATTGTATGGTAGTTAGACTATACACTTAAAATATAGAAATCTAAAGTTTCAATGTGTTCAGCATGGACCAATCTTAGGAGCCATGCTAGTGTGAGAAGGAATTGATAAATGAGGAATTGAACGTATTGAGAGTTGTGTGGTGTGAAGAAAGGGGTAAATGAGAAATAAATGAA
>JABUQX010002758.1:0-2500 GCA_015478945.1 Trachelipus rathkii | reverse complement strand
GACATAATACATCCCTGCCTCACTCCACTATTAATATTAACTTTCCACTCAATTTATTCTTACACACGCTTCACTATCAACATACATACTTTTGATTCCATTCAGAAACCTACCACCAACACCTGCCAAAGAGCTTCCCTATTAATCCTGTCATACGTCTGTTGCAAGTCCATAAAACTCTATATGCAATTTATTCTTCTTCTCAATCATTTGTTTCAATATGAAAATTTGATCTACACATCCTCTACCACTTCTAAATGCACCTTGTTCTTCGCCAATCAGTCCCTCAATCACTCGACACGCTCTTCCAACCAAAATACCAGCATATATATATATATATATATATATATATATATATATATATATATATATATTATATATATTATATATATAATATATATATAATATATATATATATATATATATATACTATATATATAATATATATATATATATATATATATATATATATATATATATATATATATATATATATATATATATATATATATATATATATGGATAATATACGGCGGCTATTGCAGTATTTTTTATTTAAAAAACTATCTAATTAAACAAATATATATATAGTATACTCTATGTAGCTGGACATTTCGAGAATATAAGATATATATATTATGAAATATATATGAATGTTATTATCATATATATATATTAGGGATGTACCGAATAGTGAAAAAGCCGAAAACCGAATATTCGGCTAAAAGTATTCGGTCGAATAATCACTTCGCTATTCGGCCGAAGTTATTTCAAAGTTCGGTCATCCATTTAGGGAAAAATAAGGAAAACTTATATAACAAAGTAATAAACAAAAAGTAAATAACTATTTCTACCTATAGCAAACCATCAAATTATTAAAAAAATAAATGAAATTGAAAAGTTCGTAGTTAAAGATATTAAACTAAACTTCATTGGATTAAGCTCTAAGGTTAAAATGACAGAACATTAGCAGTTCTCCATTTTCAGAGGATAACCTATTTCTTGTGGCTTCATAAATATTTCCTCCTGTACTAAATATTCTTTCACTTTCGGCTGATGATGGTGGAGCTGAAAGGTATTTTATTGCTAGTTTTTTCAATTCATAAAACTATATCCAGTGTTTTTCCCACCAATTTGAAGGGAATATTCATTGGTCTTCCAACTGAGTCAAAGAGGCCAAACTTATATTATTTTTTATTTCTTGGTATTAATTATTCTATTTTTTTACTTTATGTACAATAATCACATCCTCAGAAGAATGGGACTTTCTTTTTCACTCTCACTTCTTTTCTGTATGGATATTGATGCCACAATTTTTTTAAAACAATCCAGTAAAGAAGTGAAAATGAGACCTTCAGCTTCACTTTCCCCACTATGTGAATGAATTCAAATTCATAAAACTTTTTCCAGTGTTTTTCCCACCAATTGAAGGGAATATCATTGTCTTCACTGGTCAAAGTAGGCAAACTTATATATTTGTTTATTTCTTGATATAATTCCGTATGTAGCCTTTTACTTTTATGTACAATAATCACATCGTCAGAAGAATGGGACTTTCTTTTTTCACTCTCACTTTCTTTTCTGTATGACGATTTTGATGCCGCAATTTCTTTTAAAACAATCCAGTTAAAGAATAATGGGACTTCAGCTTCACTTCCCCACTACGTGAATCATCGCAGCAAAAGAGTCAGGAGCTAAATTTTCATGCATTTCTTTCCATGCCTCAACGACCATATTTTTTACTGATTCATCTGATTCATGTTGAAAAATTAGTTTGAAAAGCGGATCTAAGAAAGTAGCTACACACAAAGATTTATCAAAGAAACTTAGAAAGTCTTTTTCTACCGATTTCTTAAGCTCTTCAACAAGTGTAATTTTCCACTGAAGCTTTTGCTATTAATAGCCTTATTTAAAAATAGATTATTGCTAAAATGGAGGGATCACTTGGGCGACTGTTTCTTCACTTTTACTGCTTTTTTAGTGATGTTGTCAAATGCTCAAGTAAGCGAATGATTTTGCCACTGGAAAATCAGATCAACCATTTTCTGATATGCATTCAGTTCAGCGTATACGGCTAGGGACTTTCTGTTTAAACAATCTTTTAAGCATATTATAAGTTCTGTTCCGGCGTGTAGAAACGTTCTTAAATTAATTTATGCTGTTTGACATTCAGCTGCATCTGCTAAGGTATTAAGCTTTGCAGCTGCCGTGCTGAATGGTGGTGAAAATGAGAGGATATACTTCTACAAGTAATTAAAATATCTTCTTTAACAGATTTCTGACATAATATTGAATCGTGAACGCATGTTGCAACATGTGAATAAAACATGAAATTTGATACCAAAAGCCACTGTCCCTCTATACCAGCTACCATGTTTGGACCATTATCCCGTATCACTAAGTGAATTCTATTTTTGGAATATTAAAAAATGTCAATGGCCCTTATAGGATTTGACAAAATGACAAAGATTTTCGCCATATGGCTACAAAATTTGGCTAT
>JABUQX010002757.1:20000-25000 GCA_015478945.1 Trachelipus rathkii | reverse complement strand
TTTTTCCTAGCGGGTTTTTTACCCTAACGATTTTCTTAAAGAAGGAAATAAAATGAGGAAATTGAAAAAAAGTAAAAGGGGGAAACAATATCATTCTGGTAAGATGAATTCATAAAATAGATTACTTAGAATTTACATATGTAAATTAATATGTATAGAAAACATTAATTACAACGCAAAGACTGTATGAAATGTCATATATATATATAATATATTATAATAATATATATATATATATATATATATATATATATATATATATATATACTATAATATATATATATATATATAATATATATATATATATTATATATATATAAAATATATATATATATATATATTATAGATATACTATATATATATATATAATATATATATACTATATATATATATATATATATATATATTATATATATACTATTATATATATATATAATGATATATTATAATTTTATATATATATAGAATTTATATATATATATATATATAATATATATAATATATATAATTATATAATATATATATATATATATATATATATATATATATATATACTAATATATAATATACTATATATATAATATACTATATATATATATATATATGTAGAATATATATATATATAAATAAATATATATATATATATATATATATATACTATATATATAATATATATATTATCATATAAATATATATATAAAGAAGAAACGTAGTATATCAGATACATCAAAACTTGATCAAAAGAGAGATAAGATTTTAATGGAGGTTAATATTAATACTTTAAAATCTGAGCATAATTTGAGATTTCAAATTTACTTTACATTAGAATATATTTTTTATCCATTGTTAAAATAATAATTTAAAACAATGTGTCTGGTCGTGATTGTGGTGTGTGTGCTGTGTGTGTCGTGTGTGTGTGGTGTGTGCTTCTGTGTGTGTGGGTTCGCTGTGTGTGTGAGATGAAGACCTTCTATTAATCTTCGGCATTCTCTTAATAAAAATAATTACATAAATCTGAATTCTAAACCAAATGGTTCTCTATACCTCTAAAAGTGATTTTTTTTTTCAAAAACTCTTTTGATTCATTCAATGATAAAAAAAAAAATAAACATTTAACTGTATGACTGCTACACAATTGCTACTGAGGCGGGAACACCTCTGTAACGAAAACATTTTTTCCCGTTTGAAGTTGTGAAAGATCAAAGTGATGCTTCGCATTATGACAACCATCTCAATAGATATTAATATATAATATATATATATATATATATATATATATACTAATATATATTATTATATATATATATATATAAAATATATATAAATATATAATTAATATTTGAGTGGCATGTACAGACCCACCACAGCTCACAAAGCGGCCACACTGGGTTGAATTATCAACTCCATGGGGTCCTGGCTCATAAATATTTTAAAGGTCAAAGAAAATTTGGATGGTGAAATGAATACTCAGTCAAAAATAAATAAAAAGATTCTAAATAAAAAAGATGTAAGTACGTTCATAATAAATCGTTCAATAGTTACATAACAAAAATCATTAATGTTGTAAAGAAGTATAGTCTTGAAGGATAAGAAAAATAGTTACTGTTAAAGTGGGAGGACTTTCGGAAAAGATATAGGATAAACTTTTAGAAGGTGCTATGAACCATAGACTTGAAAAATGACGGAGAGTCCAGTGACATGTAGTGGCTTTGAGTGATATTGGTGTGGCCAATATGGAGGTATACAAGTATTACCTTGTGCAGACGCTTTCGTCGGTGAGAGGAAGACCACTTTGTTCGACTCTATGTTTCTAAGTTTCGCCCCTCGCAGTTCACTCATCTAGCACTCTTGCCAATATGACCGGAAGCCTGTCGGATGGAAGGATAATAATTAATCAGTTGATGGAGGCGACCTTGTTGAAATGGCAACATCTCTCAAGGGAGTTACCTAGAACAAGCTCCGAAAAGAAGAGGCGGCCATTTGGAGCTCTCTGTCAGCGATTTCGTTACCAGCTACCCCTATGATATGTTTCTTGCGAGAGTGGAGCAGCCGTAAAAATTGTTGTACAGCGAATACCATTGTGTTTTTAGAAAATATTGCTTTAAGCGCCTGGTGGGCGCTAAGCGAATCTGAATAAATGACATAAGAGTGGCCTTGGTTAAGGAACACAAATCGAGAAAGGGCAATCATTATAATCATTAATTCTGCCGTAGAAATTGAAGCATGAGGTGGGAAGTGTATGGGAGAGGTTGCGGTCAGGAAAGACAGCAGATACCTACCGTACTGGTTCCCTGTTTTTAGGAGCGTGCGAGTGTAAACACTGGCTAAATCCACCGTGGAACTCGCGGAAGTGAAAGCAAATGATGCTTTGAACATGTACTCCGGGGGTTGGTTGTATTGTAGAGATAGAGAAGGTCAGACCATGTCTAAATTGGTTTGTGACAAGGATAGCTAATTGTATACCTTTCATCATAAGGGAACGGCAGCACCTTTGCAAGGGAATGTTGAGGAAGTTAAGGATGTTATAAACAGTGTTATGAAGAGGATTCTGAGGTATCTCTTGCAGATTCGGTGTTAAAGCATATGATATTGGGATTTGAAAGGGAAGATAACTTGTGCCCATGACATATTAACTTCGAAGTCGAAGAGAGAGTGGCATTACATTGGATCAACTTCAAAGGCTTTAACCCTCTTGACGATCAGAAAGGCTCCCAGTGGTGATACGGATCGCCTCGTTTTGGATGGGATCTAACAGGTGTAGTAGAGTTGAGGAGACCTGATCACAAACTACGCACCCATAGTCCAACTTCGATAGGATTAGGGTGGTTTGGAGACCTAAAAAGGACTTTCAATCAGCACCCCAAGATTTTGAGGCGAGATGACGTAATAGCTCAAGCACGCAATGACAAGTCGTTTTCTGAGGTTTAATTTGCGGTGCGTATTGTTAGGTGATCATCAAGAATGAGTGCTAGAAATTTGACTTTTGAAGTGACAGGTATGGGTGAACCATATAAGATTAGGTTTGCGAAAAAAAAGTGGCAGGTTCTTTGACTTCTTTTTTTCCTAAATAGTACTGCTGAGGTTTTGGTAGGTTATAAATGGAAGCCATGGCAATTACCCCGTTGTGAAATATTCTCAATAGATAGTTGAAGTTGCTTTTCAAGAAATGGCAGCCTGGCACTGACAATATATGGCGCCAGGTAATCAACATAGAGAAAAAAAATTGACCGTAGCTGGGATATAAGTAACGATGTTATTGAAACCGAAAGCAAATAATAATGCACTTAGAACACTGCCCTGCGGAACGCCTTTATTCAGATCCGAAGTAAAGTGGCGTGATAGAAACAGAAGAGCACAGAACCTGGATGGATCTTTCTGACAGAAGGCATTAAATAAAGAGAAAGAGCTGACCTCGGAAACCGAGCAAGTGGAGTTTAAGGAGAAACACAGTTCTCCATATTTTGTCATAAGAAGTCAAAAAAGACACACAAGTAACCATCCCAATCCTCACGTTAGAGAAAGCTTAACCGTATGTTCATCGATCCAACTTTTGACAAGGATCCAGAAGGCCGAACGAAATTTTCGGCAGAAACCAAACTGTAAGTTAGAAAAAGACTGGCGACTCTTTAGAACAGGGAGAAGGTGGCCTGAAACCATTTTCTCCATTAATTTACAAGTATGAAAGGTTAACGAAATTGGTCTTTGGTTGTTCGCCAACTTCGGATCTTTCCCAGGTTTGGGAATAGGAAATACAAAAGCTGTAGTCCAAATCATGATGGCAAATCAGAAAAGGATTAGATCGCAGAGATTCTGTTATACAGATCCAGCAAAAAAGCTGATGCAGAGGGGTGCATATGACGGAGCATTTTGAACGAAATTAAGTCTGGGTAAGGTCACCGTTTTGCTGTTCGCAACAGTGTCAGTTTGATACCTCTTGCCAAGTGTAAAAGATGGTTAATAGATATGCTCTTCCCTTTCTGTTTCGTTGAAAATTAGTCTGGTTGGTTGCATCCGTGTATATTTCTCAATTTTTGAAAGGCACTTCCAGGGATAGCAAAATATGAACTCGAGTGCTAGCAAAAACCATATAATCTAATGCATCTACAACAGCTGCAGGAGCAGAGAGAGTATCCGTTATATCAGGCCCATAGCATAGGACTGTGGGTAGAAGAGTTGTTGGTAGCGGTGCGAGATAATTAAATTATTATCTGTGATGCAACTTATTAATAACTGATAGAAAATAGGGAGAGTTATAGAGTTGACAGTCGAAAGTATTGTGTTCGAAAGTATTGTTTTTTTATTATGTTGGCGATATAATTCGAGTGAGATCTCGCCGACTTTGAGCTTTAAATAAATATATCCTGTTTGGGTTAGTGCAGGTCCTTTTTGTAATGACTGTAGAGTTAATATTTTTTCATCTACAGGTTAAGTCTGAGACACATATACCTATTTGGGACCGCCTAAAAGAGGTTGCCGAGAACCTACCTAGGAAAGATCGCGCCACCAATGCAAGCCTTCGCTGCCTGTGATGATAACTTTTTGGAATAAGTTAAAAGGCATATCAATAGTCCGAAACTGCCTTATTGAAGGAAGAAAGATGGAGTACGCTGTGGCCTGATTAAAAGAAAAGATCACTCAACTCGTCATAGCGTCCAGCTATGATAAAATTGGTTTTACATTGAGGGCTCTGTGTCAAGCTCATTTTAAAGGCTATTGATGTAAAATGGTCACTGCCATAATTAAATAATAACAAAGCGGTAGGCCAGGTAAATCGATCAAGCCTAAGAGAATGGAAGCGAAGGAAACACCTAATACAAGTATAAAGGAAAAAAAGAGTATGTACCTACTAAATAAGTTTCATATGTTAAAGTGAGGTTCTGTGAGTTAGCATCCCCAGGGAAAAGGGTAAGTTCGATATAAGATCTAACAAATGATTATTAGACTTAAAGAGGTGACTATAAGTCGCGTCATCACCATAAAGGAGTGGTGAGAATGGTTGA
>JABUQX010002757.1:0-17500 GCA_015478945.1 Trachelipus rathkii | reverse complement strand
ATATATAATATATTATATAATATATATATACATATATATATATTATATATATTACATACTATATATATATAATATATATAATATATATTATATTATCATATATATTCTATATATATTATAATATATATATACATATATATATTGACGTGTCAAATTTTTTTTACTTCCTTTTAAAAATCAAGGGTGTTCAAAAAGTTGTGCTTTGGTTAGCGATTCACAATTATATATATTTACAAGAACTGCCAATTACATTGGTTTGCTTGGTAAATAGCTTCTTCAAATTCGTGATATTTCACGTTTCATGTAAAAGCAACTATCTGCAAGTAAACCGGTTCTTCTCTAAAGAAGTGCCTACTTATCATTATTCTGTCTGTAATCTTCTGCTCTAACTAGGGTCATAGATTATATACGTTATATTACATAACTATATATGAGCTCTGTAAAAAATTTACTGTGCACGTGGCGTAAAATTCTTTAACTAGCAATACTCATTTGCAGCTGAGTGTCTTTTTAATTTTTTAATTTTTATTAATATCATAAGCAAATAGTACTTCTTGTTTTTCTCTTTCCAGGCACGAATAGTTTCTTCAACTTGCAAAATCTGAAAAATTCGGAACCCATGCTAGTAAAAGGAAGACAATGACTGGCGAACTTCCACTCCATTTGTTAACTTCATTGGAACTGAATCGAGAAATGCTAGCCTTCTTGAACTCCCAACTCTAGTGAATGTTCTATAGAATATGGACTTTTGCATAAGAGAGCAGAGTGGAGAGAATTGTCAAAAATTATTCAGCAGCCACTCTCAATGGATATCTAATCCAAAAGTGCTTGGAATAAGTGAAGCTAGCAAACAGCTTGTTTTGTGGTGCTAATTTTAAATTCAAAAGTCACAGTGCTGAAGAAGATGGAAGAAAGCTGGGAAAAGGACAAAAACATATCAGTTGGCAGAGGAAAGTTGGAATTGAAAGAGGCTTTCATAGCAAGGTTAGACAAGCTCTTTGACATCCTCAATTGCAAATTGCAAGTGTTAGATTAAGCTATGTTCAGAATTTGAGGGTCCATGTCCAGGTGGTGCTGACTGTAAGCATGAAGTGCACATCTCTTGCTCTTGTTCCAATGATATGAAGATCTCTGTCAAAGAACTTGTGTTTATAAATAGTCATAGAGAGAAGGTTGGATCTGTTGGAACAGCATCAAATTGGATTACCATATATATATAAAACAAAGCACAAATTAAAAAGCAGAAGAGCAAGAAGATGAATTAGGAAGAATTTTCTGAATAAATAATGGTAAAAAAGGAAGGAAGTTAACATTACAACCAAATGAAGTTTTTTTCCAACGAAGGTGAAGAGCCAACTGACTGTTACAGATAAGAATCTTGAAAATCCTTTGCAAATTCCATGTGATGATTTTGATGTACCTTCTACTTAAAGTACAAGTCAGTATAATACATTACAATTGCCCAATGTTGCATTGCAAAGTATTAGGTATGGTGCTAATCTACGTGCTACAGCTGCCATTACAACCAGCTGCAATTTTTGGACTGCGGATTAACTTACTGAAGGAGACAGGAGACTTGTTTGGTTGATCACAATAAAGAAAAGGGCACTAGAGAAAAGTAATGAAATCACTTGAACGAATTTCATGCTCGATGCGGGATAGGAATATTGGATGTATCTTCTTTGATGGACGCAAGATTTCCCTAAAGTTCTGTTACAAGCAGATACCAAGTCATCAGTTCCAAGTATTATGAAAGAAGAGCATTACACTGTTTGCAGTGAGCCAGGTGGAAGGTATCTTTGCCATTCTACTCCAGATAAAGACTTAGCGAAAAGGAAACCTACTGAAGTTATTGCTAACCATCTTGTGGATTTCTTAAAGAAAAACAACATTGATAAAGTTTGCAGGCTATTCTTGGTGACTCAACGGAATGTTAACACTGGTAGCGAAGAGGAGTCATGCATTGGGTTGAGGCAAAACTGAATCGTAAACTCATCTGGTTGGTTTGTGCTCTTTATACTAATGAGCTACCTTTGCAGCACTTGATCACAGAGTTGGAGGGAAAAACTTTGTCTAACAGCAAGTGGAGTGGTAAGATTGGCAACATGCATGATACTGCAACAGAACTAGAAATCAATCCCTCATTTGTCAGAATATCCTTTCCAGAGCCTTTGGTTCCATTGAGTGACACTTTTGTCAAAGATCTCTCAACAGATCAGGCTTATGGTTACAGGATAAATCAGGCCATAAGGACAGGTGTACTTCCAACTGATTTGGCATTATTAGAAATTGGTCCTATAAGCCACTCTCGGTGGTTAACAACTGCAAATAGGATTTGTTGCATATGGGTTTCAAAACATGGCCTTAAAGGCAGCAATTTTAAGACGTTAAAACTGCTTGTGGAATATATTGTTGGCGTTTACTATCGCTGCTGGTTTACAATCAAATCGAAATTCTCTTGGGTGGAAGGACCTCACCCCATTCTGTATCAATTGAAGCTCCTAAAATCTCAGAAGAAGGCAATCCAACGTTCATCGTGGTCCGCATTTAGTGAAATGGTGCTTCAAACACTTTTATGCTCGGAAGACCAAGAGGAAAGGAAAGCAGAGGTTCAGAAGATAAATTGAATTAAGGAATGAAGATGATGATGATACGCAGAGACCTATCTGTTCCGGCCATAGGAAAACACCTTGCAGTAAATCAAATGCAACTTCCTCTTGGAACTGAAAGACTGTCAGAAAAAGTATATGAACCCTCCACTTACTTGTAACTCAAAATATTCAGAAATAAGAAAGTTTGTTGAAGAGCCAATGCAAGTTTCAAGTGGTCATGTTCATGGAAGCCAATAGAGAGGTGTGTGAAACATATGCAACAACACAGCTTCTGGCATCACGTGGAATACTCATGAAATATACGAGAAGGATTCCATTAGAGGCCCACGCACAGCAAGCATATAGAATGATGTCTAAGAATGAATCTGAAGCAAGATTTGAATATGAATATTGCTGGTTGAGCTTTTAACACTTTTACACCCTGTGTCTTTCAAGTGTTATGGTAATCAGAAGACATAAATATAAATAAAATTGTTTTGAATTCCATTATTGTGACACATTCCATTCTCGAGTTTATATTAATTATCCCTTTTTTCCTAAATTTTCAGTATACATTACAATCAAGCGCAAATTTATAAAGTTAATGTTTATGAATAAGGAAAAACTTTTAAAATTAGGATTTTACACATCAAAAGGCACATTTATGGACCCCCCTCTTTCACAAAAAACACGAATTTTTATTTTTGCCTTCCCATTCACCACGCCTAAAAATATATATATATATATATATATATATTATATTATACATTAATACCCCATTATTATTATATTTTCTTATTATTAACATGATAGTATATATATATATATATATATATGCTTCTCCCATTTCCCTTTTTTCGTTCTCTCTTCCGCCGCTTCCTTTCTCTTTTCATGTTCCACATGTTCCCTTCCTTACTCTTCCTCATCGCCTCCCCTCCTTTTTGCCTTGTGCTTTTGTCTCCCCTGCTCTGTCTCGCTCTGCTGCACTCGTCCCGCTCCCGCGGGTTCTTCTCTTGCCTTTATATTATACTATATACCTATTACTTAATATTAATATAATGCAGTGGCGTATCCAGGGGGGCAGGGGCCATTGCCCCCCCCGAAATTTTTAGAACACTAAACATTTTTAAGTATCATATCCGGTAATAATATAAAGTCGGTCAGAGGTAAATACCTATATATTATATATATATATACAATATTATACCTACAATTATAGTACTCGGTGATATATATATATATATACTCTCTAACAACTATATATTATATTATATATATTATAGTATATAGTAATAAATATATTACTATATATATAAGAAGCGATTTTTGTCTGGCCCCCCACCGGCATACATATAAACTCGAATACGCACACTGTATATATTATAATATATCATATACCTGTATACTCCTATTTATTACTGAGCTATCACTACTTTATATATATGTACTATATATATATATAGGTATCCTTTATACTATACTACTATATATATAACTACAATTTATTTCATAATTTAATTATTTCCTACTATATGTATGAGTATATGAATATATATATATTATTATATATATAATATTATATATATATATATATATATATATATATAATATATGTGTGTATAATGACTATTATTATTACTAATTATATATATATATTATATATTTATAGCTATATATACCTACCTATATTAGTCATATATTTTATAGGCTCGAGGGGATATTCTATTATCACGTATATATATAGTATTTCCGCCCTTACCTATTCATATAATAATAGTGGATATTGTATCAGTATAGGTAGGTATATACTATATATATATAATTATTGATATATATATATATACTTTATTATATTACTATATATATATATTATATTTATATATATATACTATATCCAATGCTCCTAAAAAAGCGGGATAGAGAATACGATGGATAGATAGATAGATATTATAACATTTTATTAATATATTATTATTATGTAATATTATTGATTATATTATTTATTATTATTATTATTATTATTATCATTTTCATATGTATATTATTAATGTCTATTAATTTATTCTTTCTATTATATTTATTATTATTATATATTATTATTATTTTATTACTTATTTATTATTAGCTACAAATAACATTTATATAAATATTTTTGAAGTTTTTTTTGAGATAAAGTTTTCAAAAATATTTACATATGTAAACTAAAATAAATCACACTCCAGATAAAAACTTTATATCTATATAATTATATATACTATATATATATATTATAATATACATATATATATATATATATATATATAATATATACATATATATATATATTATATACTATATATATATATATATATATATATATATATTAATAGTATATATATAGATAATAATAATAATAAGTAGTAATAGTAGTGTATATATAATATTGTATAGGTTATTATATATATATATATATATATATATTATATATATATATATACTTATAATCATAATTATATATATATATACATATATATACTAATATATATAGAATGAAGAGGAAGACAAGTACATATTTAAACATTTATTTTGACAATGTTTCGACACTCGTGTGCTATCTTTAAATCTAAAATTGAAAAGTAAATATACTAATATAACAATAGTAAAAATATAATTCTAAAGAAGAAACAACCTAAGTATCAATCTAACATACAAATTTAAGAAAAAAAATTAAACATAGAAAGTGAAAATTAAAAAAAAAACAACCAAAATAAAAGAAAAAGAAAACAAAAAAAAGAAAAAAAAAGAAAGAAAATAATAATATAAAAATTTAAAATATAAATAATGAACATGAAAGTTAAATTTTTACAAAGTTTGCCTAAAGAAGTAAGAAATAATGATAATATTAGAGCAAAGTTTTTACATAAAACAGAAAAAAAACAAGAATGCAAAACCCTACACTAAACAGAATTGAAAAGAATTAATCATAATTACCTAAAGACTCTGGAGAGAATCAGTATATGTGACAAATATGAATTTAAAACCGAATGGTGGAGTTATAATAATGCAATTGGTTGCTAAAATAATTATTGTACTAAGTTAGTTGGTAGAACAAATTAAAATATTGCTAGATGATAGATGATATTATTCAGGTTTCTGATCCTATACTTGTGTATCTAGATGGAATTTCCTGGAGGGGTTGCTTCAAGATTGCGAAATTCAAATTTTAAAACACTCAACTTCTTCACATCTCCCTCTCAAAATCACCTCATAACTTTCCTATCTCTTTCGAGGGCTAACCTGTCTTAGCTGCGGATAACATAACCAATAAACTATTTTTGGACACCTTATTTCGCAACTGTTGCTAGCATGGCCATAAAGGAGTTGGGAGTTGTGTTCAGGTTGTTAAATTTTATTTTTTCCAAACAGTTACTCCAATTATATAAAGGTTTTATCCGCCACTGTATGAAGTACTTTTCTCACATTTGGGGTGGCTTCAGTTGTCCACCCTTCTTTTAATATAAGGTTGAGTCTTAAGCTAAAAGACTAATAAACTGTTCCCTACATTCAAACTCCCTTGATCCTCTATCTCTGCCACATGCATGGGGTTGGTGCACTATTTTTTACCATAGGTACTATAAAGGAAGTTGCTCGACGGAGTCGACCACTCACATTACACCAATATTACGTCACCTTTGCTCGCCTAGACGCTGCAGGGGTCCTACTAATTCTGAAAATTTTGTAAATTTTGGGATCCCCAGCCTTGTTAGCTGTGATTCCTCTTTTTCTCCAGCCACCTCTCTTCTGTAGAGTTTTACAATCATCTGTTTTATGCCTGCATTAGTATTATTTTTTATGACCTCCTCTGAGCTCACCTGCGTTCAGGATTGGGAATTGCTGGTTTTTTTTATTCATTTACTTATATTCTGTTCCTTCTGGAGAAGTGTTTCTGCTTGTAATGTGGTTACCTGTTGAATCCATATATATATATATTAACTATTACTAATACCCTATATTAGCCTATATTATACTATAGGGATATTTTATTATTACTATTATATATTAATTATTATTATATTATTTATTATATATATATATATATATACTATATATATATATTATTATATATATATAATACTCTATTATACTTATATATTTTATCATAAATATATATATTTCTATATTTTATTATATATATATCTTATCATATATATATATATCTATATATATTATTAATTATATATTATATATTATATTTATATATTTATATATATTTATTTATTTATTTACTTATATATAATTATTTATTATATATATTATATATATACTCCTTCTCTTATATTTTATATTGAAGGCTTTATAAAAGTTTTCTGAAAAGACCTATTTTGAATGGAGTCAAATTGTGATTTTCTGAATGAAAAGAGACGGAGGAACGTGAATAATTTTTTTCCATATCTTTAAGCATTTTCTATAAAATATGATCTTTAGAATGAATACGATATTTCGCTCATTCATTTTATCAATAAAAATATACTTATACCTTACGTCATTTCTCATTGAAATTGATATATACTGAGTGAGTGAGGTATATATATATTATATAGTAGTTATATATATATTAGTATATTGGCATACATCTTATAATATATTATAATATATATATATTATTATATAATTCTTATATATAGATTATTAATATAATATATATATGTATATCTATATATATGTATAATATTATATATATATTTATAATAATAATATATTATTATATACTATATATATATATTCTTATTTATATAATTATATATATATATATATATACATATATATCATATATTATAATATATATATAATATATATTATAATATAAACTTACTCTCTTACCTACGAGTTACTTTCTAACTCCCTAATCCATTTTACACACACCTGCTCAAATCTCAGTCAACAAACTTCCTTTTCAAACTCCTTCAGATTCGCCACACGAACGCAAATCATCGCGCATATAAACGTAAGGCCACCCTCCACTCCATCTCCCATTCTCATCATTCTAACACCATTTCTGCCATCCTCTCTCTTTTTCACTTTCTTTTTTCCCACTCGTTTTTTTCAAAATACCCATCCATAGTACAAATTGAATAACCAATGAGAAATAACACACAGCCCTGTCTCACTCCGCTATTCAATCCTAAAACAATCACCAGACCCATTTATTTCTTTACACACCTTCACTATGCGTACATAACATACTTTTTGATTCCATTGGAAAGCCTACACCAACACCATATATTCACATAACACATGCCATAAAGCTTCCTATTAACTCTATCATACGTCCTGTTGCAAATCCATAAAACCTAAAATACAATTTATTCTCTTCTCCCTCATTATTTCTCAATCATTTGTTTCATGTAAAGATTTGATCCACACATCCATCTACCACTCTAAAAACGCACCTTTTCTTCACCTATCAGTCACTTCAGCCACTCGACGCACTCTTTCAACCAAAATACGCAGCATATATATTCCCTACACAATACACTCAATAAACACTTATTCCACTATAATTTCTACCAGTTCCCACCTTTTCTTCTTACCTAATATATAGCGGTACTATTACGCTCTCTCAAATCCCTTGGTGAACTAATATGCCCTCATAATACGCTTATTAACAACAACGTGTCTAAATCCAATCAATCACCATCTCGCCTCCGTTCTTGATCATTTCCAGCCAGTTATTTGTCAATCTATACCTTGTCAGATTTTATTTCTGCATTCTTCAACTTCTTCACTCTACCCATTACCCCTCCTCCTTACTAATTAACCTCATCCCCAAAACTAACCTATTCCTTCTTGTGCAGCCATCAAACCCACACACTTCAACTACACCTCTTCATTACTGTTAATATTGTCAGATTCTCGAAGTTGTTCTTTCCACAACTCTCTACCCTCACATCCTATGTTTCATCAGTTATCAACAAAGCACTCATTCTCCTATTCATTATTGGCTAAGTCAGGTTATCCCTTAAATTTCTCTATTTTAAACCTTTCGCGCTTCCTCCAGAAGAGCTTCCTAATTCCCTTGTAAGTCCCCATTCATCCTCCTTCAAACTGTACATTTATCTCTTGTTTTCTCCTACGTATGCACGCTTTTTAGTATTTTTTTTTTCCTCCTATTTTGACTTGATTGTCCTTTCTTCCACAGAAATACTGTCATCAATCTTGCTGTTTAGTACATTCAATCCACGCTTCTTTTTACCTTTAACCGTGGCGTTTCATGCACTCTTCATTCACCATTTCACTGTTAACCATTCTTACTTCCTACTTTTAGACTATCCACATACTTACCTTTGCATCTGAGTAACAATTGCTTTCCTTCATCTGCCCACTCAGCTTGTGTTCCAGTGATCAACTAGTTTCCACATTCGAAGGCACGCCGAATGTAAACGTGTGTCGTGCGTAAAAGTCACCGCCCCGCGGGCCTTCCCCCTTTTACAAATAACCCTTATCCTTATTGTCTTGTCTTCAACTTAAGCTTCTCACGTCTTAATTTACCGTGACTTCCTTTCGTATGGCACGCTTCGCTCTCCATCCAAGGCCCCCACTAAGCCTTACTTGTTACAGTGGAACAACATGACATGGAGATGCCGGCGCGCGGCCGCGATAATCCCATTCCTAAAAGCCCGTCACTGATTTAACATCCAACACATACCTTAACATCTTCCTTCGCTTCACACACAAAATCAATCATACATTTCACTTCGATAACACCATCTCACCTACACCAACTCTAGTATCTTATGAATACTCCTATTATTTTAAAAAAGTATTACTTACACACATACCGTACCTCTCCTCACAGAAACCAATCACTTTCCTACCATTCTCATTTTCTCCGCCACCATTAACTGTTATAGCCATCCCTTTTTTGATAGCACGCTATCACTATCAGGTCCCCAGTACTATCATCTGAAGCTCCTACTCGACCCATCCAAAACATCATTCCAGATTATCCCAAAAAAATCGTATTCTCTTCAACGTTTCCCCTTCAGATGGAGCCATACGTCACAACAGCACATAACCTGATCTTTCAAACTTGAGAATTTAAACACATTAGAATTCTCACGGACTCACACACACAAGTCTACATACGCGCTTTGTTACACAGTCACTTCACAAAATTTCGGCAACTCCTTCTCGTCCTCTCTAATTCCTTCCAACAGAGCACATCACCACATTTCACACCACAACACCCATTTTCACCAGTTTCCCTTTCATCTTTGTTTCAGTCACAGCGAGCAAATCACTTATCAAATTTGAATACTCCATACACCTCTCTCCTCTCTCCTCACATTATTCTCTGACATCCATGTACGATACGATCATTGTCACAATTTCGCCGAACAGATAGAAGCCGTTTAACGGCGATCACGACGCTTCTCCTGAGGCTTGCATAACTAAGCATTCCCTGGGCATATATATATATATATATATATACTATTAATATATATAATATATATAATATAATAGTATTATATAGTACGTATATATATATATACTATGATATATATAGTATATATACTATAATATTAATATATAATATAATATATATATAATATATATAATATATATATATAATTATATATATTTATTATATATATATAATATATATATATAATATATATATATATATATATATATATATATATATTATATATATATACTATATATATTATATATATATATATTAATATATATATATATATATATATATATTATACGTAATATATATACACATTATAGATATATAGAAGAGAATAATTTTGTGTAGTATGGGCAGGTCTCGTTAATGTTATGCAAACTCTTATAATGTTATTAGCGGAAGGCTACAGGGAGCGGCTGTTGATGTCTTATTTACTTTAGTGCACTATTTGGCAGAATGACTGGACCATTATGACATAAGGCACATTATATTTGTTAGCCGAGGTGCCGGTTTGATCCGTAGGGGGAAAAGTTAATCTACCCTATATTGATCTTAGTCATTATATTTCACATTTTCGTCCTTTACTGCAATATTTATTGGAAAAAAAGAGAAGCATATTTCATATTTCATTCATATATATATATAGTAAGGATAAATACAGTCACATAAATACACCGCATGTAGACAAATATCATTATGTACGTACTATAATATATATAAGCTTATATAACTAATAGTATATATAATATATATATATATATATGAGCTATATATATATGAGCGAGCTAGCGCGTATAGTACTAGTACTATAATATGAGTACTGGTATATATATAGTAATAGTCAGGTTTAGGGTGCTTAAATTGATATATATAATAGGTAAATCAAAAGCTTTCGCATGGATATTTGCACCACATTCATATAAGCGCAACGCCACTTCAGAATTTCTGTAAAAAGGTTTTAACTAAATAAAACGAGAACCATGATAAATTTAAAATCTAAAACATAAGAGAAAAATTAATAAATAAAATATTTCGTTAGTTATATTACAACCAAACCTTACTAGCTATGAGATTCATTACCTACTCAGTAGGTACCATAACCTGGGGAAACTGTGTTACGTTGTTCCTTGTCTAAAGTGAACTTCGGGGTACAGAAACCACCTCATCGGACTCGAAGCCTTTGGATGAGTTCTATGCCACCGTGGACGTGTTTCCGAATCCAATGTAGCTCTTCTTTGCTAGAGACATGAGAGGGCCGAGACAACGTGATTTGTTTTGGTATAAATAGAATGTTCTGGCTGAAGTGTGTTGCTATGCTTTGGGTGTTGTGTTTGGTTAAATTCCTATGCAGTAAAATTATAAATATAGTATTACACAGAAAATCTGCACTGACTAAGAGTATTTTTTGTGTCCGTTTAGATAGTGCTGCACGAATTCGAGACCTATCGTGCTCGGCGAGTGGAAAAACATACTTTGGCAAAAAGTAGAAAGAAAAAGAATCAGTTTCTCTATTAGATTTGAACCAGCGCTCCTGAGGTATATATTATAGTACGCGGATATACACTTATATGAGAGTTATATAGTATATATATATATATAG
The DNA here is from genome assembly GCA_015478945.1 of Trachelipus rathkii. Lineage (NCBI taxonomy): Eukaryota > Metazoa > Arthropoda > Malacostraca > Isopoda > Trachelipodidae > Trachelipus > Trachelipus rathkii. Next base: position 5,853 of record JABUQX010002757.1, on the reverse strand, counting down.
GTATATAGTAATATATATATGATATATAATATATATAAATATAGTATAAGTATATAAGTATATATATTATTATTATATAATAGTATAATATACTAGCTATGATATAATAGTGTAACGGGGTATATCATATAGTTATATATATATATATATAATATATATTAATAGTATACTAGATAGTATACCTATATATAGATAAGGTAAGTAAAAAAGGTATAGATAATAGTATAGATAGTATATATTATATTTATTATATACTTTCGGTTAATTTTTTTGTACAAATCATATTTATTAATTTTTCGCATTACATTGACAACAATTTTTTTTTTTAATATTATTCTATATTAAATTCACTTTTAAAATTTAAATAGTATTTATATCTATTTTAATAAAGAATTCATAACAAAATTTGTCCATTAAATTTTTCAAAACGCAAATACAATTACAGGATCTCATTTTTAACCTTCATCATTATCCCGAGTAAATAAATTACAGGGTGTCTTTGATTTTACTTTAGAAAAAATGAACTCTTGTACTTCGTCTTACGTAAATTGCTCGCTTGTTCAGCTAGCTTTGATCTTTTTATTATGTTTATTCGTATTGTTGTTTTATGTTGTTGTTTTTTTTAGTTTTTCTGTTCTTTTTCATTTTCATTTTCTTTTTCATTTTCTTTTTCATTTTCTTTTTATGTCATTTCTTTTCATTTCTTTTTTCTTTTTCTTTTTCTTTTTCTTTTTTTTTTTCTTTTTGAATATCTAAAGATCATTTTCTTTTTCAATTTTCTTGTTTCTTGTTACGTTTATGTCTTCTGTTCTTGAATTCATAAAGGTTATAATGCTCATAGTAATACTTTTTTTTCTCTTGCTTTTTTTTTTCTTTATCGTTGCTTTTTCTTGTTTATGTTTCTTGTACTTTTTACTTGTTCTTTTTCTTTTTGTTCTTTTTCTCTCGTTTCTTTTTCTTTTCTTTTTCTTTGATTTTTTCTTGTCTCTTTTTCTCGATGTTCTTTTCTTAGTTCTTTTTCTTGTCCCATTTCGAATTGATTACTTTTTCTTGTTCTTTTCTTGTTCTTTTCTTGTTCTTTTTCTTGTTCTTTTTCTTGTTCTTTTTTTGTGTTCTTTTTCTTGTTCTTTTTTCTTGTTCTTTATTTGAATTCCCCTTGTTTTTAGTTCATTGTTTTTCTTGCTTTCCCTTGTTCTTGTTCTTTTTTTTGTTCTTCTCGTTTTTCTGCTTTGTTCTTTGTTCTTTTTCTTTTTCTTTGTTCTTTTTGTCTTTTCTGTTCTTTTTTGTCCTTTTTTGTTCTTTTTCCTTTTTCTTCCTGTTCTTTTTTTTTCTTTTCTTGTTCTTTTTCTTTTTCTGTTTCTTTTCTCTTTTTCTTGTTACTTTTTCTTTTTTTTGTTCTTTCTTTTTCTTTGTTCCTTTCATTTCTTGTTCTTTTCTTTTTCTTGTTCTTTTTTTTTCTTTTTTTTCCTTTTTTCTGTTCTTTTTCTTTTCTCTTGTTCTTTTTCTTTTTCTGTTTTCCTTTTTCTTTTTCTGGTTCTTTTTTTATTTTATTTTTTCTTTTTCTTAATTTTCCTTGTTCTTTTTTTTTCTTTTTTTTCGTTTTTTTTCTTTTTTTTTTCCTTTAGTCTTCTCCCCTTTCTTTTTTCTTTTTCTTTGTTCTTAATTTTTTCTTTTCTTGTTCTTTTTCTTTTTCTTGTTCTTTTTCTTTTTCTTGTTCTTTTTCTTTTTCTTGTTCTTTTTCTTTTTCTTTTTCTTTTTCTTTTTTTTGTTTCTTTTTCCTTTTTCTTGTTCTTTTTCTTTTTTCTTGTTCTTCTTTTTCTTTTTCTTCTTTTTTCTTTTTCTTCTTGTTCTTTTCTTCTTGTCTTTTTCTTCTTGTTCTTTTTTCTTCTTGTTCTTTTTTCTTCTTGCTCTTTTTCTTCTTGTTTATTTTCTTCTTGCTCTTTTTCTTCTTGTTTTTTATCTTCTTTCTGTTCTCTTTCTTCTCTTCTTTTTTCTTTTTGTTTCTTTTTCTTCTTGTTCTTTTTCCTTTTTTGTTCTTTTTCTTCTTGTTCTTTTTTCTTCTTGTTCTTTTTTCTTCTTGGTCTTTTTTCTTCTTGTTCTTTTTCTTCTTGTTCTTTTTTCTTCTTGTTCTTGTTCTTTTGCCCTTTTTATTCTTGTTCTTTGCCCTTTTTTCTGATTCTTTTCTTTTTCTCTCTCTCTTTGTCTTTTTTCTTGTTCTTTTTCTTCTTGTTCTTTTTCTTCTTGTTCTTTTTCTTCTTGTTCTTTTTCTTCTTGTTCTTTTTCTTCTTGTTCTTTTTCTTCTTTTTTTCTTTTTCTTTTTCTTCTTTTTCTTCTTTTTTTTTCTTTTTTTTTTCTTTTTCTTTTTCTTCTTTCTTCTTTTTCTTCTTTTCGCTTCTTCCTTTTCTATGACTTCTTATGTTTCTTTTTTTCTTTTCTTTTTCTTTTTTCTTCTTTTCTCTTTTTTTCTTTTCTTTTTTCTGCTCTTCTTTTTTTTTCCCTTTCTTGTTCATTTTCTCTTGTTCTTTTCTTCTTGTCTTTTTCTCTTCTTGGTTCATCTTTTTTTCACTTCTTTGTTCTTTTTCTTCTTTTCTTTTTTCTTCTTGTTCTTTTTTTTTCTTGTTTTCACTTATTCTGTTTTTTCTTTCTTGTTTTTTTATTCTTTTCATTTTGTTTTATGTTTCACTTATTTCTTTTGTTGTTTTTCTTCTTGTTCTTTTTTCTTTATTCTTGTTCTTTTTCCTTCTTCCTCTTAATCTCTTCTTGTTTTTTATTCTTGGTTCTTTTTCTTCTTTTTCTTTTTCTTCTTGTTCTTTTTCTCTTGTTTCTTTTTCTTCCTTGTTTCTTTTTCTTCATTCTCTTTTTTTTCTTCTTCTTTTCTTTTTCTTTCTTCTTCTTTTCTCTCCTTCTTCCTTTTCTTCTTTCCCCTCTTTCTCTCTTCATCCCTCTTTTCTTCCTTCTTCTCTTTTTTCTTCTTCTTTCTCTTTCTTTTGTTTTTTTTTCTTTCTTGTTCTTTTTGTTATTGTTCTTTTTTCTTTATCTTGTTCTTACTATTCTTCTTCTGTTTCTTCTTGTTCTTTTTCTTCTTGTTTCTTTTTCTTCTTTGTTTCTTTTTTCTTCTTGTTTCTTTTCTTGTTTTTTCTTTTTCTTCTTGTTCTTTTTTTCCATGTTCTCTTTTTGTTTATTTTCCTTCTTTCGCTTCTTGCGGTTTCTTTTCTCATTCTGGTTTGCTTTTTTTTTCTCATTCTTCGCTGATAGTCTCTTGTCTCTTCTCTTGTCTCCTGTTTCTTTCTTCTTCATGCTTCTTTTTTCTTCTTTTAGCTTTCTGCTTTCTTTCTTCCTTGTTCTTGTTGTCTTCTTGTTTTTTTTCCTTCTTGTCTTTTTTCCCTTCTTGTTCTTATTTTCTATAATACTCGCATGTCTTTTTCTCTTCTGTTGTTTTTTCTTTCCATCGTTCTTTTTCTTCTTGTTCTTTTTCTTTCTTGTTTTTCCTTCTTGTCTTTTTTTTCCCTTTTTTTCTTTTTTGTTTCCTTATTTTTTTTTTTTCCTTCTTGTTTTGTTCTTATTCTTCTTGTTCTTTTTTTTCTTTTTTTTTTCTATTCTCTTGTTTTTTTTTTCTTCTTTCTCTCTTGTTTCTCTTTCCCCTTCCTCTTATTTTCCTTTCTCCTCCTTTTCTCCTTTTTCGTGATTCTTTGACGGTGCTTGTGCGCTTCTTCTTGTCTTCTTCTCTTTCTTGTTTCTTTTTTTGCCCTTTTGCCCACTCTTTCTTTGATGGATTTGTCTGACTGTTTCTTGCCGGTTTTATCATTGAGTTTCTGTGCGGTTTTGGTGGGGGTGGGGGTGGGCTTTCCTTATGACTTACATCATGTTCTTTTTCTCGTCCTTTGTTCTTCGGTTCTTCTTGTTTCTTTTTTTCTTCTTGTTCTTTTTTTTCCTTTCTTGTTCTTTTTCTACTTTCTCTTTATAAGTTCCACTTGCTTTTTTTCTTTGTTTGTTTCTTTTTATCTTTCTGTGTAATCTTTTTGTTTTTCCATCTTCTGTTCTTTTTCCTTCACTTCTTGTCTCTCTTTCTCCCGTTTCTTGTTGGCATTTGTTACTTTTTTCTTCTTTGTCTTCGTTTTTTTTTCTCTTTGGCTTTCTTTTTCCTTGTCTTCTGGTTCTCTTTCTCTTCTTGTTCTTGCCTTTTGTGCTGTGCTGTCGTGCGTCTCGCTGTTTGGTGGTTTTGTGTCTTCTTCTGTGCCGCTCTTTTTCCTGCTTTATTTTTTATTGTGGTTTCCTTTTTGTTTGCGTTTTCTTTGTTGCTTTTCTTTACTTGAGCATATCCTGCTATCTCTTCCCTTTCTATTTTGTTTCTCTTTCCACCTTTTGTTTTTTTTTTGTTTTTCTTTTCTTTTCGTTGTTTCTCTTTTTTTTCCTTTTTCCTTCCTTCTCTGTTCGTTCTGGTTTCTTTTCCCTTGTTGGTTTTTATTTTTCTTCTTGTTTTCTTTTTCTTGTTCTTTTTCTTGTTCTTCTCTTGTTTTCTTTTACAACTTAATCTTAATTTCTATCTTCTTTTTCTTTCTTCTTTTTCTTCTGCTTTTTTCTTGTTCTTTTATAATCTTCTTCTTTCTTCTTCTTTTTCTCTTCTTTTTCTTTCTTCTTTTTCTTCTTCTTCTTAACTTTTTCTTTCTTCTTGTTCTATTCTGTCTTTTTCTTTCTTAACTCTTTTATCTCTTTGCTTTTTTCTTTCTTTCTTTTTCCTTCTCTTCTTCTGTCTTCTTGTTCTGTTCTTGGTCTTCTCCTTTCTTGTTCTTGTCTTCTTCGGTTCTTTGCTTCTTGTCTTTTCTTACTGTTCTTTTTCTTCTTGTTTCTTTCTTTCTTGTTCTTGTTCTTTGCTCTTTTCTTGTTACTTCTTTTATATCTTTTGTTCTTGCTTCTTTCTCTGTTTTCTCTTCTTGTTCTTGTTTTCTTCTTCTTCTTTCTATTCTGTTCTGTTCTTATTTTTCATTGTTTTGTTCTTGTTTCTTTCTTTGTTATTCTTGTTCTTATTCTTCTTTTTCAATTTCTTATTCTTGTTCTTACTTCTTGTTCTTTTTTCTTTATTTTGTTCTTGTTATTGTTACTTCTCTTCATGCACTTCATATTCTCTTAGGTCTACTTCTTTTAAACCCCGTATGCTTAATAATAGATTTTTTTTATTAATGTATTAAATGCAACTTTTTAAAATTAACTTAAATATTTAGTTTTTTAATGATTCAAAAAAAAAAAAAAAAATTTTTTTATATAAACATTTCTTGCTAAAACATAATAATAATAATAATTAATAATATAATAAATAATAATAATAATAATAATAATAATTAATATAAATATGAATAATAATAATAAAAAATAATTAATAATAATAATAATAAATAATAATAATATAATAATAATAATAATAATAATAATAATAATAATATATAATATAATAATATAAAAAATAATCAATTTAGTTAAATTCGAGACATATACATAGATAGAAAATATATATAGAATAATAATAATAATAATATAATATAATAATATTAATAATAATAATATATAATCAAAATAATCAATAATTAATAATAATATAATAATTAAATAATTATAATAATAATATAATTAATAATTATATTATAAATTATATATATACTAATTATAAATTAATTAATAATTAATTATAATTAATATTATAAATTATAAATATAATTAATTATACTTGAATGTAAAATTAAATTATAATTATAATAATAATTAATAATTATAATAATATAATAAATAAATAATAATAATAATAATAATAATAATAAATAATATAATAAAATATAACTAATAATATAATAATTCTCTGAA
>JABUQX010002756.1:0-25229 GCA_015478945.1 Trachelipus rathkii | reverse complement strand
GAAATATTGAAATATTAATATTAATATTAATATTAATATTTAATATATAAATTAATATTAATCATGCTAATATTAAATTATTATATTAATCATTTAATATCAGTATTAAGATTATATTAATATTTTAATCTTAATATTATATTGTGATGTGATATCAACAATATTCTTACTACAAAATGTCAAATGCTAAAAGGACATAAATCATCATTTCCATTATTATTTTTCCCTTTTTTTATATATATTTATTTTTATGTATTATTGTTGTTGTTATTGTTATAATATAATTTTTGTTGTATAATTGTCTGAAATAATTGTAGTTATAATTGTGATTGTAATAATTAATGTTGTAAATAATATTTGATTATTTAGTATCTATTATATTATTATTATTATATATTATTATGATATTATTATTTTATCGTATTATTATTATTTATTGTTTTATTATTTTTGTATTATTATTCTTATTATTATTAATATTAATTATAATTAAAGTATAATTATAATTATAATTAATATTATAATTATCAATTATAATTCATATCTATAATTATAATATTATATTATAATAATAATATAAGTATTATTATTATTATTATTATATTATTTATTTTATTATATATTAGTTATTATTATTATATTGATTTATTATTTATTTATTATTATTTTATGTTATTATATATTAGCCCTTATATTAGGGTATTATTATTATGAATAATAATCTAAATTATTTTATTTTTTTTAATTACTTATTATTATTTATTATATATTTTATTATTTTATATATTATTTATTATTATTATGTTATTATTGATTTATTTATTATTATTTATTATTATTCGTAATATTATTTTCTTATCATTATTATTATTATTATTATTATTATTTATAGCACGTGTGCATTAATCCATTTTTTTATATTCGGGTATTGCTTATTATTATCACTTTCTTACTGTATTGTTATTTAATGTATATGTCGGGTCTCCAAAGAACCGACACTTGTGGTTGGAATTAGGCAGACCCATTTCAGATGCTTTTATGGAAATTTTTTTTACGGTTATTATATATTAACGTGCAATATACATGCAGGTTGTAAAATATCGTGGGCTAATGTAAATAATATGTAACTGTTTCTGAGTCTGAATAAGTTTAAACATTGAAATTGAAAAACAAAATTTTTATTATTATTAATATGTATTCATTATATATTATATATCCGTCATATTCTATCGTCAATTATTATATCGTCATATTATTATCTCATTATTTATTATCGTCATTAGTATTATTATTATTGTTATATTATTTTATTATTCTTATTATGGTATATTCTTCTTCTATTATAATTATTATTATTACATTATTATTATTTATTATTATTTTTTTATTGAATTATTTATTGATATTATTAAGTAATTTATTATTACTTTTTTTTTTATTCTTTTATTTTCATTTTATTATTATTATTAAATTATATTGTATTATTCTATTAGGGTCATCAATAATTCATCTATAATATTAGGATTATTATAAATTATTTTTTTATTATTATTATATAATTACTTGTATTTTTATAATTAAAATTATCGCAAAAACTTATAATTATTATATACTAATGTATAATTAAATTATAATCTATGGTTATAATTAATTGTTATTGTTATTGTATTCTTGATGCACTATTAGAGTTTAAATGATAGATAATTTATTAGTGCATAACTATTATAAAGCATATTATTATATTCATCATAACTATATTATTTTATTTATTATAATCATTATTATTATTATATTTTATTTATTTTTGAGATTAGTCATTTTCTTTATAGATCAACTGTAAATGATTATAATGATAATCATATTACTATAACATTGGAAGTACAATTTAGAATTATTTCTTATACAATTTATATTATAGTTTATAATCAAATTAAAATAATAATTTATTGTATTGTTATTGTTATTCTTTATTGAAATTTATACTGTATAATTGATTTTTTTGTTTTTGTTTTTTGTTTTCTGTTTTTTGTTCTTTGTTTTTTGGTTTTTTGTTTTTGTTTTTGTGTTGCTTTGTTTTTGTTTTATAAGTTTCGTGTTTTTGTTTTTGTATGGTATTGTTAATTTGTTATTGTTTGTGATTGTAATTGTTATTGATATGTTTTATCTGTTCTTTATTTTATAATTCCATCGTGATTAATTATTATTTATATTTATTGATTTATTATAAGACTTTATATTATTATTATTAAGTTAATTAGTTGGATTTATTTATTATTTATTTTATTATAATTTATCAATTATAATTATTAATTGTAATTATAATTATTAATTTTATAATTATAATTATAATTATATATGATATTATATTAGGGGTTAAATTATCGATAGGCGTGTATATTAAATTTATTATTAAATTATATTATTACTTTATTATTATTCCATAATTATTCTTATTGGTATTCGAGACTTTGATTACTCCCTATTTTTATTCTGTAATGTAATTATTAATTTTATTTGATAAATTATTATTATCTTCTATACCAAAAGCACCTACGATAATATGTTTTTAAAGCTATAATATGTTTTAAGCTATAATTTTTTCTACGTTCAATTGTTTCTTGTCAATTCAAAAAAAAACAAAAAAAAAAGAAGGAAATAATGACAAATAGAATTCCGCTAGTTTGCTTTTAAGAAGTTTCCACTGCTTTCACTGTTTAAATAATAAACGCATCCTACAATATGTATCCATTACAAGTCTTTTGGGGGGGGGGAGAGCGGATCTATTGTGTCTCCCTATGGGAGTAAAGTGTCATCATGGTAAATTGTTTTCATCAGTTGAAACGTATATTTACTTATTACAATACTAACCCCTATTCATTAACTCTCGTTCACACACAGACACACACCTACACACACACATCTAAACTTACGGAGAGAGAGTGATGCGAGCGGAGAGACCCTCCCCGGAAGGGTGAGGAATTAGCTACCGGTCGTTCCGCCACGCGGAGAAGGGCGAGGGACGACCGATCTGCCATCGTTTGCGTCTGATATCTGATATACGCTAGTGGTACGGCGTAATGAAAATTTGATTAAAAAAAAAGCAAATTTAATAGAGGACATTAGAATCTTATTTATATAACAGCGAACCAAATTAAAGTTCGTCTAATAGGCCCTCATCATGAATATAATATTAACAATAATTTTTTTATTATTTTTTTTTTTTACATTTTCCTATCCCAAAAATTTTCGGAGTATGAGAGATTCCAAAAATGTTTCTTTTCGCTTTCTAAATTTTGTATACACAATCGAGAATATAATTTTTTTTTAGTTTTTTTTTTATTTTGTTTTTATTTTACATTTTCCGCACTAAAATTGACCGGAATCCAGCAATGTAATTCCTTTCCTGTAGCTGTTGATGGTTAGTTTTGAGATATGGTTGGTATGGGCTCTTGTTCTAGAGGGAGAACTGACGCCGACTATGTATAGTATTATATTATATATTAGAGTATTATATATCTATATATATTATACGACGATTATAGATATTATAATATATATATATATATATAATAATGTTTATTATATATATGATATATATATTAATCGAGGCCCGGGAGCCAGACAGTTATTATATATTAGGTATATATATATGTATATATAATATAATTATATAATAATATAACTATTATATATATATATCTAGGAGCGGGGGGACGAAAAATATATATATATATTTAATATTATAATAATAATTATATATATCTTTATATTATTATGAGATTAATAGTATGAATTATATAGTCATATGTATATATATTATAATATATATTTGATTATAATATTCTCTATATATAATAATTTATATAGTATATATATATATTATATTAATATATTAATTAGTCATAATATATATAGATATATTATGTATATATTCATATGTAAATATATAGTAGTGATGGTACTGATAATTATAATGATAATAAATTGATAAGAGTTCTATTAAAAAAAAATAGATAGATATAGCGAAATATATATACTATCATAATTATATATATTTTTAATATATATTATATATAATCTATTATATATATATAAGTAATATATATAATATAAATATATAGTATATAGATATATATCATATAGTATATTATATATATAATATAGTAATAGCTTATTAGTAAATTATATATATAAAGTACAAATATAGGGGTCAAAGCTAATAATTATGAAGAATATTACGTAAGAACAGTAAATTACCTTATAGTAGATATATGTATAATAGCAACACTTGTGATTAAACCAAATATAAATTATGTATTTATAGGACTAATATAGTAAAAATTTGAAGGTAGGATATCTTAATACAGGCGTTAAGGAGAAAGGGGAACACGGCAGGGGGAAGAGAGGAGAGGGAGATCCGAGGAGGGGAGAGGAGGACGCAGGTGGCAAACTTGTAAGCAACAAAACCGAAAACCCCAACCAGCACACCCCCCACACAACCCAAACCCACCAACCGCCACTATCTTGGAAAATAAAAAAAATGAACCTGTAATGATGTTTGCCAGACGCGTTTTTTTAGGTGTTTATTGTAGACTGAAAGATCAATCAGATCAGATAGATATGAAGAGTAATTCTAATTACTACGTGAGTTCGATACCAGTGTAATTATTAACAACATTTTTTTTCATTATTATAATGATGTGTTTTCGTTTTCATGTTGGCTTGAAGTCAAATAGCGGTTTTTTTTATTACAGTGTGGCTTCCTCCTCTAAACTCCAGTATGTTCGGGAAGCGTTTGGCGACGCAAGGGCACATTGCGGATATATATATCTATATAAGTACGAATGGTAGGATTGAGCAGATATGACACTTGATGGTTAATTAGTAACTTCATACGACTATAGAGTGAAGTAGATTATGATAACTAATGGATAAATATATTTATTATATAATATATATAGATATATATATAACTATGTATATATAATTATATATATATAATATCACTCAACCTTTGCCCCTCCCTAAATGAAATCCTGCCTACCCCTGTATATATTCTGTAATTAAGTTATATAATATATATATAATTATGTATAAATATATATATATTATATAATATATATAATATATATATATATATATATTATTAATTTAAATTTAGTCATCATAATAATATATATATATATATATTGAAAAAGTTAATAAAAACCCATCGGACCGACGATACAAAGGCATGGCAAAGAAATACTTTCTACGGGTGGGCTCCACCCTCCGTACCCCCCGTCCGACAAGTGAGTAATGGTAAGATAATTTAATACTTGGCTTTCAAGTTACCATGAGGAACATATCCTATAAGAAAAAAAAGTCGATGAAATGAGATGAGAGAGTTAACCAAATAGCAGTGTGCAATAGAGGAGTTACTGATGAGTGATTAAATTATTGAATTTTGAGACTTCATAACATCTTCCAGAGGGGTTCATTTCAAGGAATTTTTAATGCTTATCAATCCTTTAACCTAACTTTTAACATTGCATGCTAGTTTCATGAAAATTGGAAAGAAAGTTTTTTTTTATTATATCACATTAACAACCAACATTTCGCTTCTGCTGTGTCCATCACACAAACATAAACATCTGCACAACACGCAACCTACACGAGCACAACACGCCAACACGCGCGCACACACACACACACACACCACACACACACCACCACACACACACACACACACATATACACACAACACACACCAACACACCTAATAATATAAATTAACTTTAAAAATTGTAAAAAATTGTAAAAATTATTTTGAAATAACCCACTAGAAAGTACGAAAAATGACATACATGGCAAGTGAAAACAGGCAGAATGAATAATAATAATAATTAATACAATAATAATATAATATTAATATAAAAATAAATAATATGAGATATGTGCTAATAGTATAACTATAATCATGTATAATATAATTTAGTATAATAGTTAATAATATAAAAAAATAATAATTAGAAAAGATAAAAATTAAATAAAATTATAAATGTTCACACATCGTTATTTACTTAGTTTGAGCTAGTGTGGAGACTACAAGATAACTAAAATCAGGTTTACATGAAGGGAATAAATTAAGAGAAGGGAAGAAACATTGGATTGGTTGGTTGACAAATAAATTTGAAAGTATGTTGGTTGTACAATAAAAGTATTTAGTGTACAAAATCTAAATCAATACCTAAATGATGTCTATCTCGAAAAATATTATTTAGTACAGGCTTGTATTTATTAACATATATTCAAGGATAAGCTAAGACTGACTACTCGAAGTGGATGCCATAGTCTTGAAATGTTTAAAAATAAAGGTGTACAACAGGACAAAGAATGTTCCCTGGCAAGAGAGGGTTCTCTTACGGTCTGTATCCTCAATCTTCGGTCAAAGACGGTTGGTCATGTACGGCCGAGGCAAGACGGTTTTGTGCATATATGTACGCGAGAACGATGCCTTCTTTCTTGTTTCTGATTTGGGGTTTTGAGAATTTTCCACCTTGTGGCTTGGGATATATTGCCTATTCATTTGTTCTGCTAATTTAAATGTCACTTTCTAAGCAGCAAAATAAAGCACATTCTCTTTTTTCTTTATTTTACTGAAATCAACATTTTAAGTAATTTCAATGTTCACCATCGTGGAACTGTTATTGGCTTTCTCTTAGGTGTCAAGATACGACTGGTGAATACTCTTTACCAATTGTGCAACTCCCTACCCTATTGTCTTTAGAGATGAATCCAATTCTTCCTTGACTTTTTATAAATTATAATCCTTTTCTTTATACTGTTAAATTTTTCCGCCTCTAGGATTCTACGATCATCTTCTTGCCGCACTCACGGCGCGCACTACGTCAAACATACGGACGTTGCCCCGGTCTACCGTCGATCTATCCGCTCAACCCACACACTCCGAGACCCACGTATGATTACTCCTTCAATGAATTATCATTCGTATGTCCTCTTTATCATCTTTCGATAGTGCCATCTTAGCTAGCGATATTCTCGATCGCCAGTCCGGAGGGTCGCCGGAAAATAACATGAAAAACCACCCTCCCCAGTCTAAAGCAAATTCTCAGTGTGAGCGCCGAGACGGGCTTAAGAGAGGAAGATTAAATTTGTAGGAAACACAGAAGATGGACGAGAGTTCCACAGAACAGAGAGTAGCTGGAAAGAAAGAAGCCCACAACGAAACAAGTCCTGGAGTTTGCAATACTCCACGCGGAATCTCCGTGCGAGCAGGCACCCTGGTGGGCTGCTATGAGGCACGCAAGGGAGGAGAATGCGAGGAGGATCACTCTCACGGCATACTGCCGCGTTTAGGTGACCTTCTAGAAATGAATTTGAGCGCAAACATTACTGTGCAAGAAGGGTCAAGGAGAGTCAGAGTAGGGACAGTTGTAGGTCTCTTAGGCTTAGGACTCAAACCCTATCCAATAGAAGGGTGCATACTCCGAGGAGCCCCCCCCCCCTCAAAAATTAGAGAAATAGGTTATCCCATAACAAAGGGTGAATTAAGGCCCTATTTAACTGGGTGCCTGTGGCAGGAAGAAACAATTCCGCTACCCCTGAACAGGCTCCCAGCTTCTTGAGGTCACCTTAGCAACCATTCGAAATAGGTTCCCCAAAATTTAAATTGTTGAGTAAAAATAAACAGAAGATGTTAGGTCCATTCACAGGAGAGACGTAGAAGGCGAGGCCGTCGAAGGAAATATGAAAGTTCGAGGTTGTTTTTGGGGAGATGTTTAATAAGAAGTGAGTTTACAGAGGATATTTAGTGGGGTGACGAGTTCTATAACAAAGAGAGGGCTGTAGGCTTACTTCTTTTCGACTTGTCATATTTCTTCTCCTACTTTCAAATTTTCTCTCCCCGTCAATCTACTCACACACACCTAATTACCCCCAGTATGGCCTCAGAGGGGAAAAGAATAGGGATATTGGTAGCCAGAGTTGAGAATGATGATAATAAATACCGAATGGATAATAATAATAGATAAATAGTAATTAAAAGAGCGTTCGCTCAACTTCTTGAAATAGACAACACGAGTGGCTGAGTCCGCCATAGTCTCAAATTTTGAAGAGAATGAGTTGAGAATTGGGACGATTGGTCGAGATTGGCAACACGGGGCCATAAGAGGGACTGAGCGAGAGCCAGAATACTAAGCTTTATAATGGGCCGGCTAATCCCGATAAGCACCTGTTGCCCCACCTGAGCAGATAGTGTGTTGCAAGTTCGGCGGGCGAAATAGTAATATAATATATAAGTAAATTCAGATATAATATATAAATATAAAATTAAATAAATAGTTTGACGTGATAAATATTTTGGAAAATGAATATAGTAAACTTAGTTCCCGGTGATACAATCCTATATATATATATATGTAGCTATATAGTATATCACATCAAATATAAGGATAATAGAGAGAAGTAGGTGATAACGCCCTTTGGCGCCGACATGCTCAAATGGGCGCGGAGAGGACGCTAGTTCAAAGTCCTCCGCCGTGCCCAGCGGTCATCTTGAGTTCCTTATCGTCTTTTTCCTGGGTGAGCAAAAGACATTAAAACGGCTGCGAAACACGTAGGGTAGCACAGCTTGAAGAAGCCGGCCTTACAAGATTCAATGTGTAAGTTAAAGGAGATAAAGCATGTTTAAAGAAAGTTTTTATTATATTATATATATATATATTATATAGATATATATAACTATAGTATATATATATGTATATATATATATATTATATATATATATATATATATATATGGTATGCTTGAATGAGGTTTGGGGCTTTATCGCTACCACTTATTACTGTACGCTGTGGGCGTGACGGATTTCTGTTGCCTTTACATGTTCGAATACACCCCTCCCATCCTTATTTGTGGGTGATGGAAAGCGGAAGGAAAGGGAAAGAGACTAAACGTAATCCTCTGCTGAAATGATGTTAATAGACGCCCCCAAAAGAAGGATAGTAAGATAATAGGATATTAGAATTGATAAGGTGAGTATGAAGTATACCTTAGAATACGTAAGTTAATTAATGAGGATTCACTAACATAATGATTTATATATACTTATATAGCTACATTCTAATACTCGAATATTTATATAATCCATAATATATATATAATAACTACTTATATATATAAATCCATTATATAGTGGATGTGATGGTACGATTAATCGTCATCGGCAAAATCAGGCGAGTATTTTTCCTCAATCGTTATTGTCATTCGTCCAATCGGCAACTTTTCTGATGATTATTATTGTCGATTAAGTGCAGGGAAATATTACACCAGAAACTGGATAAAGATTTTGGAGAAGCACTTAAAATCTCAAGTGCTCTAAAATAAATACATTCTGATTTAATAATTCCTTCGATGTTCTTCCCATATTAAAATTTTTATAAAATCAATGTTTTGAAGATACTTGGTATATATTAAAATCACATAAATTAAAATTAGGTTGAAATATAAGGAGCATGAATGGGTTTTAATATTAAATAAATCTTATTCTTAATCAAGAAAATTATTATTATTTGATTATTATATTTATTATTATTATTATTATTTATTTATTATTTTGTCTTTGTTATTATTATATTACTAAGAGCGATAAACCTTCTTTACAACAAACATTTAATTGATGACAAGTGAAACTGAGTCAATATACTGGGAGGATTAAATTGAAGGAAGCAATATTGTTAGCAGTGCAATAGGAAAGTTATGCTTTGATGTGCTACAGTAGGAAATAAGAACTTAAATATTGGATGATGGTAATGGAATGAAGAGGGGATGCAAGCGATTAAAAGTGAAAAAGAAGAAACAGTTTGGTTTGAAAAATGTACTAAAAGAAGCTTCCTATTAATGATATAAGTTTTCAAAAGAAAGATGTTTGGAATTATATAAGGAGAGAAAAGAAGTGAGCGTGAGAAAAGGTGCATACTTAAATGAGTGAAAATAAGTAAATGAAACAGTATTTGGGTTTATTAAGGAGGATGTTAAACATGGGGATCTCGTACAAAGGATCTCGAATCCTTGCTCTGAATGCGGTGCGGAATGTTTTAATGGAATGAGAATAAGAGGAGACCTGCTCATAAAAATACATGAATTAGTAGGCATGGTGTTTTGTAAGCTGATATGAAATGGATTGTGAGGGGAGTGTGGAAAAGAACACTTCGTAAATTGATATAATATTAACAGTAATGTAAAGATATATAAAAGGTGATAGTAAAATGTGTGTGGTTTTGATGGTTGCAAGAAGGAATAGGTATTTTGAGTGAATGAGGTTCATAGCAAGAGGAAGGAGGGAATAGTAGGTAAAAAGTTTGAGATAAAGTTGTTAAAGAATGGTAAATCTGCATAGATATAGATGATAATATAACTTGTTATGAATATATTGATATAAGAGAGACGGAAGCGAGCATGTGTGATTTTGATTGGATTTGGTAATAGCTGTGTTAATTAAAAGGCGGTTTATGGATTGATAGTTCCGATTAGGGATTGGAGGAAGATGCAATATTAGTTACCCTTATATATAGTGGTAAAGGGAGATAAGGGAGAATCTAGTTAGGAATTTATTGGGGAATAGTTTTATTGAGTGTTGTATAGGGGTGAAATATATATGACTATGCTGGTATTTTGGATCGAAAGGAGTGCGTCGAGTGACTGGAAGGACTGATTGGTAAATGTCGGCTTGATGTGCGTTTATGAGATGATATGATCGGTAGAGTATGTGTGGAATCAAATCTTTTACATGAAACAAAAAAACAAATGATTGAGGGAGTAAGAGAGAAGAAGAATATATATATTTAGGTTGTATGGATTTTGCAACAGGCGTATTTAGATAGGAATTTATTATTAGGGAAGATCGTATGGCAGGTGTTAAATTAATAATATAGATAAGTGTTGGTGGTAGGCTTTCTGAATGGAATCAAAGTATGTATGTACGATAGTGAAGCGTGTGAATAAAGAGTAAATGGTGTCAAAAGAGTAGATTTTTTTAATATTAATAGCGGAATGATGAGGCAGGGACTATGTGGTAATGTCTCCTGCTTTATTCAATTTGTAATGATGCGGGTTTATGGGAAAAAATTAGAGACTTGGGAAGGCTGGTAGGATGGATTGGTGTTTTAGAATTGTTGGAGATATGGAGGTGAGTGGTTAATTGGTGAGTATGTCCCTAGTCACAGGCCTAGCGTAACCAGAAATTTTTTCTCGGGGGAAGAGAGTGCGACTATAATTCGTAGTGGTTACCAATTATCAAATTGAAAGTTAAATTTATATATATATATATATTAATTATATATATATATATAGTTATATATATTATACTAATATATATTATATATTATTACTGATTTATATATATAATGACTTGATTATATATATATTTATATATATATATTTATATATTTGTGTGATATATTATATAATTTCATAAGAACTTACCATTCGTTTTATAGGTCTCAATTTCAGTGTCCTTGCTTTTTGACTGAGGTGATTCCAAAATATTTTCATTGCTGACTTCTTGTTGAGATTCGATGAATTGACAGTAAAGCAGGACCTGTAATGCGATCCTCTTTAACAAGCACTATTCCGTAAATACGTTTTCAAACGCCTTAATAAATGTCGAATAAGAGTTTCTTCTTTACTGTGTTTTTTTCAGCCAATATTTTCAAGGTAAACACCGTAAGATTTAGTAGGAGCCATTGGTGTTATCTATTTATTTATAGCAGCCATTTATCAGCTTGCACAGAGACACCATTCTCTCCTTTTAGTGTATTCTAGTGATGGGGGTCTGAAAAGGTCGTCTTTATAAAAGAGGATGCTTTTTTCAATTATATTATATACTATTTATAAGTAAACTTTCTATTATATAACTATCAGAAATATGCCTTGTTCTATCAGTGTCTGTAGTTTTCATAGAGAGAGTAAAGCGATCATAGGTCAGACGAAAAAATTACAGATTCAATCAATAATACGTAATAAAACTAAACAGATTTTAATAGGTATTTATATATATATATAGATAATATCTATAATATGATAAAATGGTAATATTCGATTTGGGAATAATCTGATGTTTAGGCACATTACAACAATGTTTCTGGAACTTCGTAGCTAACTTGGAATTTGTTATTTCAATACTTAAGCTGTCGCATAAATTTATTTGTCGTTGGTATTATTGAGTTTTATTTTAATACTCTTGTGTGTCTGCATTTTGTCTATATTCTTTTTTCTGAGTAAGTTGAAATAATGTCATTTCACTAAGTTTAGTCGCAGAGCATCTTTTTCAATTGGAAACTACAACAGAATGATTTTACAACTGGAAGATTTTTTTACAAAGAAATTTTACTTTTAAATAATCTTATAATTTAATATGTTATTTTATTAAAATCCAAATTAGCTTGATTGAATTAACTACGATAATTCAACTCAGGGGCCATTTCTTTTATTTCTTTCACAAAAACGCAAGTATTGGGCTCGAATAAATGAAGTCTTTTAAAAGGTGAAAAAATACTCGCTTCATGCTCGAATATCATCTACCTTATCTGAAGTCGAAACGGCGTAACATGCTATTGTTGATCCTCGTGTGTTAGTATATTTGGTGTACTAGATAAAACTCTTTTAATATATTATATCTTTCAGAAGTTTTTGTTGATTTAACGTCTATCGTGACTTCGATATTTCTTAGATAAATTGGAGATTTGAATATTTCAGAGATGAATCCTATAACGTTTCAATTTTTAGTACTAATTATTACTGTAAATTTTTTGAAGTCTGAGAGGACATATTAAAGTATTTAAACAATTTGGATGGTAATACCTTTTTACACAAGAAGTATTATAGGTATTTTATAGGTGAGAGGTGTGTATGAATCGAATTTCCGGTTATTATGAGAGCAGATTTGCACTCCTCGGGATTCGCCTCTGCGTGAAGAGGCTCTACCACATATTCTCTTGGATCCTCTTTAAATTTTCGAGTTGTGTAAACCCAAGATAGTCTCGGAAGTAGTTCTCTCCTAAAAAATTAATTTGCCAATGCTTTCCGCTGATGATACTTACATAAACCGTAATAATCAAAATGATAAAAAATCCTCTTTTAAAAAGATAAAAGGGAGTGAATCAACCTCCAGTCAACCACCTCGAAATCGCGACTTTACACATAAGTGATAAATCTGTTCTGTTGGGGAATAATATCCGTTATTTTTCATCAGCTAATGAACTTGAAAATAAAAAATTTGTTGTTTTATTAAACTACTTCCTAATCTTATATTTCCTTCTTGTATAAAGCTGACTAAATGACTAGTATATGATTTTATTTTCAAATTTCAATATATTCATTACGGACATCGTACATACATATTAAATTTATTTGGTTAATCGATAAGAAGTTAAATTAGGTTTCTAGATAAATAACCTTATGGGTCACACTATTAATACCATTTTGCTCGAAACCTTAATAAGAAGGCTATCCGTTACATTTTCAGGTCTTTTGGAATGTTGATATTTCAATACGTTACCTTAGAGTTCACTTGAGCCCCATAATGCAAGACCTTGCTGGCAACATTCAACTATAATTCGTTATTAGTTTTCATTATTTAGAGCAAATTAATTTTCATCTTACTTTGCCTTCACATTTTCTTATTTTGGAGTTGTCCAGTTGTTTTGTCAACTATTGATTTTGCGATTTTTAATTTTGCTGTCTAATAATAATAAGAGCTTTAAATATTTATCTAATTTATTATTATATATATAATATATATATATATATATTATATTAATATATATTATATATATATATATATCTACTAATATATATATATATATATGCACAATTATATAAAATTTATTATTATATTATATATTATATATTAATATATTATAAATTATATATATATATAATTTATAATTATACCGTAATTTATATATCATTTATATTATTATTCACTGTGAATTCAAGCTATTAATCGTTTTTATATTATATTTATTACTTTGAGTTTTAGACTCATTAAGTTGAAAACTTCAAAAAAAATTTTACGACAAAACATTAAATTTTTAAAATCAATGTAATTTAAATTTAAAATAAATTAAAATTTTTAAATTGGTCTTTTCGTCTTAATGATTTCTTATTCATGCACAGGATACAAATATCTAATGTAATCTATTGATTATTTTATCTCTTTCTCTAGTGAATTCATTTATGTTAGTGAATAGGTTGCATCTTTCCAATTAAACTTTTTGTTATAGTAGTATATGGTTTAGATAGTTTTTAGTGACATTAATTTTGTTCTGAATTTTTTCTTTCATTTCAGCAAGAACATACTGTTGTTCCGATTTGGGTTAAATGATTATATATCAAACAATAAGGCTTCTGTAATTTTTTCTTTAATTATTGGTTAATAACTTTGCAGTGATAATTATTTCATAGTTAATATTGAATGTTTATTTGTGTGAGTTGTGTTTTAAGTCTATGATGTGTGAGAGCAGAATTTTCCTTGTGTGTATCAAGATCTGTTTGTGTTGGTATTTCCTGTGGTTAAGTCTCTATCAGCATAAACAGTCACGCACTCTACATTTCCTATACGGCTTTCAAAAATCTGCTCTTCTCTGGCAATACAGCGTGTCATCAAGAAACAAAATTCTAACATATAAATCACCTTCCAAAAATACTATTAATTATCTCTCCTTCAAAAACAGTTAATAATAGCACAATTTTTGTCCTTACAAAATAGTCAATTAGGAAAAAAAGGTACATAGTCGGATATTCAACAGCAATTTACCTAATTGTCATTACCACTGAGAAAATGCAACATACAAAACCACCTACCCATAATCCGATACCAAAACTTACAATATAAACAACTCATATTAACCACACAGAACAATACCAACACCACCATAACTAACAACTATATTTCACACTCCTAAGATTATATAATCTAAAATTAAAAAAAGTTTGTTTTAATTATTATAAATAATCAATTAATTATTAACCCTTGAAAATAAAAAATATAAGAATACTCTGTACTTATACAATGAATACCCTGCATACAATATATGTGCACAATAGGCTTATTATAGCGAAATTCAAATAGACTTTTATTATCGTCTTAAGAGATAAATACAACACTAACACGATGCTTTTGAAATCCACAGCCAGGAAATTCTGCTTCTCACACATCATAGACTAACACAAAAACCACCTAAGAAACATTTCAAAACATTGACAAAGCAATCAGAAAACGTGTACATGACCAATCATTTATTAATAATAAAGACTATACAGAGTCCTTTTGTTTATAATATATACATTTAACAAAACTAATAAGTAATAAATACTAATGTAATATGTACTCGAATACAAACAAATAAGTAATAAATACTAATGCATATATCACTCCTTGAACTAGCGTAAGAAAAGTTTTAAATTGTAGAAGATCAAGTCCTATCTAGCAGTAATGTGACTTCCATCAGGAATGAGAATAAAATCAATTGGATTTCCATTCACTGTCATTTTGTTCTTAGTGCAATGAAAAAAAGGTCATATAAGAAGTAATGCTAATTTAAAATTATAGTCAATGCTTAAAAGTTTTGCTCAAAGTAATAAGTAGATGTCTTTCGTGAAATATGTGTGTTTCCGATTAAAATATGAATTTATATATTATGATTATATGAGTATATGCCTTTAATTAAGGTATTATTTTTAGAATTCACGAACCTTATTTACTTTTAAATTTACATTAATAATTAATACCTACCTATAGCTATTGGTTTCCTAATAATCATTTGGCTATATTTACAAGTCCATTATTCAAAATTACTAAATTTTAAGCAATGTAGTCTACATATGTTTCTTTCTTGTTCTTAGAGAAAATTGTTTGCTTAATTTTTATTTGTTGGAAACAAACTAACCATTTTGTTCTCTATGTTAGTTTTTGATTTAGGCTTAGGAGGTAAAGAACGAAGAAAAATATACAATATGAAAATAAACATCTAAATAATAATTAATAATAATAATATACAAATAATAGTATTACATTAAATAATTACTAATTAATATAATAAATATATTCTGTAATGAATTTTGCTTAATTACTTCCTAATAACTTATTCCCATTATTTAAATTTTATCAACATATTTTCATATTATTATCCATTATTGTGGTGGAGGCAGATTATTGTACTATAGTAGAATAGTATTTTGATGGTGTAGCTTTTTTATTACTAAATATAGGGGCCTTTTGCAGTGTTTGATGTAGGGGTGATCTGTTGATAGTGATCTGCTGTAGAATCGACATTCTACTATGTCGAGATGGGCACCTATTAGTAGGATTTTTTGGTTGATTGGTTGGATTTGAAGGTGATGTTTATGTGTAGTGGAGAGGCAGTCAGTTATTATCCTAAGGATTTTATTTTGAACTACTACAAACTTTTTAATGTTAGTCTGATACTGTGAGAGCTCAGGCGGGGGATGTGTAGTTTAAAGAGGGGTGATGATATTGTTTGTATGCTATATTGAGTTTGTTTCTTTATGTTGTCCGAAGTTAGTTCCTGTTATTGCCTTCATAGCATTTAATTTATTTGTGGCTTTGGATGTGATGATATTTATGTGGCCCACAGTAGGGGGCAAATGTCATATGTGGATCGAATGTCAATCCTAAGATGGTTGGTTTTCTATTAAAAAAAAAAACTACCTTTTAAGTGCTTTATCCCCATATGCAGGCGGGACCACAGAAATCGAACTTTTCAACGCCGGCCTATCCCAAACACCAGCGGCCCACCCAACGTAGTTCGCCAGTCCAAGTTTTATTCTTGCCCCCAGGTCAGATAAAACCCAACTGCTACGCGGAGGATTTGAACCAGCGTCCTCTCGTATGAGAGGCGGTGACTCAACCTCCTGCGCCACGAGGCGTTCGTTTTCTATTAATAGGGAGTCTATTATTTAAAAGATGAATTGTTGGATGTTTTTGTGATTCTCATTTATTTCTCGTGTGAATAATGTCAATTGCCAGGATTTATTTGGGGTGAGGCTGACATTCTATTATCTGTTCATTGGACTGTTCGTTGTCTTCATATAATGTATGAAGTTCTACTATCGTGATTATTATGATAAGCGGGTGGGTTGAGCGGTAATGGTCTAGATCAATGACATAGGCTGTCTTAATTTTTATATAAAGGGAGACGTAGGTTTGTGTTCTGTTTTAGATGAGATTCCTGTATTAGTGCTTTGTGTATGTATGTTTTACTTAGTGTGTGTTGAAGTTTCTTTTGTTTATTTTTTTATCCACATTAAATATTTAGTTGCGGAAGTATATCTGATTGAATTATGTGGGGTATGGAATTTAGGTTTCTGCATGTGCATCTTCCTGCATACGGTGACAGAACTAGGTCTGGCAGTAAGCTCTGATTGGTTTTTGAAGGTTTGACACTTTCGGGTGCCCGAACCATTTCAAGGACAGAAATTACACTGCACTGAGGTCTGATGGCGATCGGCATTCCTCTATTACATTTGGGTACAGGGGTGTGCTCTGCGGTCCCTGGGTTTAGCTTTCACATACCAGCCAACATGGAGAAAGTTGGCGCGGCTATCTGATCTGCATATCGCTAAAGATCTGAAAATAATAAACTGTACAAGATGATAATGAATTCAATGAACCAAATATAATCAGGACTTATCTCTCTGAGCCGCATATGATTTTGGGGCTTCAACCCTGATGAATGTACCTCTGCCAGGAGGTAAGGAAGAGGGCATTCATTTGGAACCTGCCAACGCCGGGACCTTCCATCCACAATATTATTGCTTCTGGGGGGTGATGTGGTAGTATTCCCTAGTCCACACCAACTGTGTGAGGTGAAGCATACCTGTGATAATATATATATATATATATCACTATTATATCATATATTATATATATTATATATTATATATATATTACTATACTATATATATATATATATACATGATTATATAATTATATATATTATAGTATATATATATTATAATATATATATATTATTATATATTATATACAGCGGATGTATCAATTATAATTGCCGTAAAAATTCAGTATGATTATTCCTTGCATAAATATTAGATAATGTTGTGTCAATAAACATCTCACCGAAAACGCCTCGGTTTTCAAGATACAACGGTGATGAAAGCTTCATGTGGACATATTATATATTCCAGTCTGCCATATCGTGCACATTCTCAACCTTTAATAATAAGCACAAATATACGTAGGAAAGGGTTACGTACCTAGTTATTTCTACTTGTCTCCGTATCCTCCACTTCAATTTATACATATACTGCAGATTCCTATTCACGTCAGATCATTTCTGATGTTTCAAGTGTGCTCATATTCCATATTTCAAGATGAATGTTACACAAATAGTGAATCGCGCGATATGCATTTTGTTTTACGGTCGTACAAACGGTAATTCATTAGCAGCATGCGTCTCTATGAATGAAATGTACGCGTAATTCGTGTCATCCCGCATCATACTATGTCTGCACGTCTCCATCAACGTCTTTAGAGAAAACAGCAAGTTCTTAAAAACTTACTAAATGGAACGGTGGCGACCTCGCACAGTATTCAACTCCAGATGTCGTAACGAAAGCAGGTTCTCCAAGACCACTTGAGGACAGCGTCCTAGCAACAATACCAGAAAGATTGCTGCAACCCTACATGTAAGTCATTCGAAAGTTTTCATGGTATTGAAAAATCAATTCTGTACCCCTCTACCACATCCAACGATGTGCAGGACTATCGACCAAACAGATTTCCTGCAAGCAATTTATCTTTGTTGTCGCATGGATCTGCAACCCAGAAAAATTGTAGACAATCCTCACCATGTTTAGCAGAAACTAATTGTTCACTGCATTGGAGGCAAATAATTCTCCAAGAGCACATTATCGAACTTCCACAACAATCACATATGGGCTGGATGAAAAACACAATGCAATAGTTGGAAAGCCGGCCACCTTCCAACGTACCAGTTTCATGAATGTTACTGGGTTCGAAACTTTGTTGGGCGACCATTTTGATCATGGCTCCATTCTTTTTAGCCAGCGAGGCTTACTTGTGAAGACGTTTTCGCCATTTTCTTTGTATCATGATTGGCCTCATCATATTCCGGGAAGCCATGCCGTCCCATTACAATAAGATCGAAAATGTATTTCATGCATGATGGCGCTCCAGCTCATTTCAGTAGTAAGCTCGTAAACTATTTTCAGAACACTCGCATAATCGCACGGCCGTTGAATGATAGATCGAGGAGGTATTAGGAACCCTTGGCCCCACGGTCTTCAGACCTAAATGCATTGCATTTCTTCTTGTGGGGTCACCTGAAACATATGTTATACTAGCAAAAGTTTAAAAGTCCTCGCCGCAAGAACGCTTCTCAAGGGCTCCGCATAATCGCATCTCCCCGCGGTGACACAATTCGCCCACACACGTATATTTGAACCGTGTCGCGCCAATCTATACTGCGTTACAGATAGAGCCTGTGTATTTGCCAGCTGGGCCGGTGCTAATTCTTCTTCAACATTTGTTTAATCCTTCAGTGCCACCAATTTGCTTTCATACGATTTCTGTTGTAATCATTTTCTTTGTCTGCCAGTACGTTATGTATTCTTATAATTAAATAAATTGAATGAATTTGTTAATTACCTTTCCAAATTTAGTTTACTGTTTATTGTAACTTAATGTTTAAGTAGGTTTCATCACCTTGTATCTTGGAAACGAGGCGTTTTCTGTGAAATGTTTATTGACACATATTATCTTATATTTATGCAAGGAATATCATACTGAATTTTTTCGCAATATTAATGATATATATTGTTTCGTTTCAGGTGTTAAAAAGTTGGAAACGAGTGTATTGCGGCTATATGTAATTAATACAGTACAGACTAACAAATCTGATAAACTTGACGAATTTTTTGATAAAATGGCACCAGAATTGCAAAATCATTCTGAATGGAAAGATTGGTTTGGTAAGCATGCTTATTATTGTTTATTTTCTCATCTTATTGTGTTACTATTTTTCTGTTAACTATCTTTGTGGTTTTAAGGGAGAGGTAAGTTAAATCCAATCCTGGGTAATATATAGGATTGCTATTAGGAAATGCAGGATTTCTTTAGTTTAAATCAACTATAAAGAAACATTGTTTTTTAAGATTATATTTTTATTTTTTCAAATAAAAATAATAAAAAAGTGATTTAAATGAAAGCATATAGCTACTGCATCCCAATTGTAAATTTATATGATAAATAAATGGGAATGAATTAAAAAATTGAAACAAATCAAAATACGAGTACAAAAATCAAAAACATAACTCTTAATCATTTTCCTATATATAAATTGTTATTAAGGTATTAACATAGCCAATCATTTTTAGGAATTAGTAACTATGTTATATTTGAGAGCGAGCAATACTTCAAATATTTTTGGAAAGCTAATATTACAAATTAACACATATTTAGCATTTATATTTTATTTTGAGCTTGCTGTTTAACAAAGCAGTGTGTTTGAGCTTGTGCTAGTATATATTCTTTTTTTACCCCATATATAATAATATATATACTAATATTCTATATCATGGATCTATACTAACTCAGCATATACTCATACTTATAGTACTATATATATATAATAGTATATTATATTACTTTACCCGTATCATATATCTATTATATTCCACTCATTCAATATACTACTATAATTCTTCCCTATATATATGCACGTTATTATCCATGACCTCAACTCTCTACTCATCGATACGGTTATGCTATAGCTACGGTAATCCTCGTATACCTATACATCATTACTGACTAAACATCTACAATACTCCATACTTTATACGTCATCTCAGTCCTACATATCATCGACTATCTACAATTACCCGTATAGTATATATATATCTCACTGAAGTACCTCAATATATATAGAGCTAAAACATAATATTAGTGATCAGATTCCACCTCCGTCATGCCTAACTAAACGCCAGATCTCCCAGCAATATCTATCATTATACTATTATAATATACTATTTATTACTCAACTATTGATCACTATATACTTACTAATATAGTAGTATATAATTGTACTATCATCATCCCCATCCTATATTATACCTCACTACAGTATATATCTGATCTATTCCTACTATAGACTAGCTTTAAGTCATACATATACATATACATATATATATATAATAGTCCCTCGTAGAACGCATGCTATCTCATATATTACTATATATATAATATACCTATTATCATATCTATACCACTATATACATATATCCTATAGATATGACCATATAGACTATCACATGTATATCTATATACTTATCAATACTATAGCTAGTATATACAATATTATAGTATATATATCATATCCTATACAGTAATATATCTACTATATATATTTAGTATATATAGCTAATATATATATTCAAGTTCGTTGTACGGACCCCACCACTGCCCACAGGACAGCAACCACAACTGTGTTGAATAATTCACTCCCTGGGGGTGCGGTTTGGCACCATACTTTATTTTTAAATTCATAAAAGAAAATTTAGATATGAAAATAAATATTCAGTCAAAAATAAATTAAAAAGATTGTTCTTATATTAATATAGTCCAATGTTACTTATCAAAATTAAAATGTTGTTAAGGAATATTTGTTCTCCGAGATAGAGAAGACAGTTTACTATCAAAGTTGGAGATTTGACAAGAAGAGATAAGTTTTTAGAGTGTTATCTGGACCAAGATAGGTAAAAAGTAAAATAATGACAGCGAAATGGTGTCCCAGGTTTGAAGATAATTGAACCCATGGTATGAGGTAACAGAGGTGGGATGCAACAGCGCAAAATTGCTCAAGTGAGAGACGAGGACTCCGTAGCGTAGTTGGCTGAGTGATATTGGTCGTGGCCAATCAGAGACGTGCAGGTTAGTCACCCCCATGTGAAGCGTCTTTCGTCAGTTGAGGTTGGCGCGAAAGTGAACCAGCTCATGCAAATATTCTGGATGCATATTTCTAAGTTTCGCCCCTTGCAGATCAATCGCCCAGCATTCCTGCCAATAAGGCCGCAAGCCTTGTCGGAGTGCATGACAGAGTAATTCAGTTCGATGGATGGAACCTGTTCGAATTGGAAATGGAAGTACCTAGAAACAGCTCTGGAAAGATTAAGGCTTGCCATCCTCTCTGCCTCTCTGTTAGCGAGTCTTCGTGCCATGTTACCCCTATTGTGAGAAGAGAGTCCGATATAGTATGATTTGTTTCTTACTAGAGTGGAGCTGCTAAAGAAATTGTTGTACAGTGGATACCATTGTGTTTTTAGAACAGGGCTTTAAGCGTTTGGAGGGTACTGAGCGAATCTGAATTTGTGATCATATGAGTGGTCTTGGTTAAGTAATAAAAATTCTGAGAGAGAGGACAATATATTGCCATAATTCTGCCAAAAAATGATGCATGAGGGTGGGGAGTTGTTATTGGGGAGGAAGACTGAATGAAAACAGTGGATTGAACCAGGAAAAGAATGTGAGTTTAGCAGAGGCGAGAAGAAAGATAGATCCCATACATAATACTGTACTATGTACTGCGCAAGTCACGCACCACTAACGCACATCTAGTGGAAGATTAAATAAGACATTTAATATATATATATATATATATAGTATTATATATATATATATATATATATATATATATTATATATATATAATATATATATATATATATATATATATATATATATTAATATATATAGTATATTTTATCTATATAATTTATATATAATGGTGATCAAGTAACTATATAATATTATATATCATATATATAGTTTTATCTCTATCCTATATATATATATATATACTATAAGTGCACCGCCTCTCATACGAGAGGACGCTGGTTCAAATCCTCCGCGTAACAGTTGGGTTTTATCTACCTGGGGGCAAGAATTACAAAACGTTGACTGCTAAACTCCGTTCACCGGTGGGCGCGGCTTTGGTGATTAGCCGGCCCTTAAAGTTCGCGATTTCTAGTGGTCCCCTCCGATTGTGTACCCTTGCACTAGGGCGTCATCTAAAGTGCACAACCGCTTAAAAGGTTAGCGTTTTTTATCCGCTTATACGTACTAGTACCATTTATATATATATAATATATATAATAGGAATATATATATATCATTATTATAATAGTATACTATATATATTTCTTGGAATTAATAATATATAATTACAATATGTCACCCACCACTCACGACAATGCTCCTCTTCAAGGAGTGGCGTCTTATGTATTAATGCTCTCATTATCACTACCACTCGGCAATCACCCATCACATTATTATCATCATTAAATAATATTATTTATAGTTATTATTTATTAGGCCCTAACTAACAATATCTTCATCCTTATCACCTATAAATGGTTATACTTTTCTGACAAAAATAAAAGATTCCTTCAAGTTGCCCAGCTCTTTATCATATATATTCAGTTCTCAGATAGTTTCTTCATTATTATATACTATATATAATTATAAATAGCATATATATTATATATATATATATATATTATATATATATATACTTATATATACTATTCTATATATATATATACCTATTATATATATATATATATATCATACCTATTTTAAATATATTCCTTCTCTTCTTTCTTTCTTACTTCTCTTTGCCCCAAAGATTGGCGGTAAGGTGCTTGTATCACAGCATCGGGAAAAGAAATAGCATTAGGAGAACTGACAAGATTGTCGAAAAGAAGCCCAGCCTTACCGTCCCTTCTGTACCATTGAATTAGTGATGAGCTCGTACACAGACAGAAAAATTCCACCCATAGAGCATCCATGGGAACGTCCGACGGACCTCACTCTTGGTAAATCAGTCTAAATTGAAGTGGTTCTATAGCCTCCCCTGGCCCAGGCTGGCCACAAACCATGCCCCCATACAAAACCCCGCCATTCTCTCCTATCATGCACCCTTACTTCTCGCCTCTGCCAAACTCACATTTCCTCTCCTCTACTCTCCTTCACCGACTCAAGCCACTTTCTCTTCGGTCTCCCAGCCGCGTTGGTTCACCAACTACACTCTTCCCACTGTCATACATTCTCACCGCCTCTAAACAATCCCTCGACTTTCTTTCATCCTTCTACATGACCAAACCATGCCTCAACCATGACTTTCAATTTATTCTCCTCATTTAACCCCTTTCTTCACACCACAACTCACTCTGTCAATACGTTCCATTCCTTCTTATGCCAATTCTGTTCCTCCTACACCTAGCACACCCCTCAAGTTGTCCACTGCAACACATGTGAACTTTTAGATCTATATCTATTCCAGACCCAATTAGTCGTCTCCGATACATACAACTAATGCCATCAGTTAACACACATACGCCTCATGTAAGACCCTAGCACACTCCACGTCAGGCTTAGGTCCTTTGCGCATCACCAACGGATTTAATTGCACAGCCACCTTCCTGCCCATTCACCAACTTTCCTACTACACACTGCATCATCCTCTCCCTTCTCATCCAACATAGTTTAAAAATATTTAAACTCAACACTTGTTCTAGTGCCCTCGCAACCAATCTAACATATACTTCACACCTTCGCGGAGGTCGCTCACCTCACA
The DNA here is from genome assembly GCA_015478945.1 of Trachelipus rathkii. Classification (NCBI taxonomy): domain Eukaryota; kingdom Metazoa; phylum Arthropoda; class Malacostraca; order Isopoda; family Trachelipodidae; genus Trachelipus; species Trachelipus rathkii. Next base: position 535 of record JABUQX010002756.1, on the reverse strand, counting down.
ACCATAACCTTCACTTTATCCACGTTACTTTCTAAGCCCCTCCTTTTACAAGCACCCTGCTTTGCGAATCTCTTAGCTACCAATCCTCTCACAACTCTCTTCATGTATTCGTCACAGAAACAAAATCATTCCGCACTATAATATGCCTGGCACCCCTTCCACTTCATATCCATTCTCCCACCATTCAACACCATTCCTGCCATCCCCACCTCGAATTCTTTATAACCCCCCATCCATATACCAAATTGTTGAGTACACCAAGGAGCCATACACAAACCCTGTCTTATACCGGCTATACAATCCTAAACCCAATCACCATTGAGACAACCATTGTATTCTTAACACACGCTTCACTATCGTCATACATACTTTAATGAATCCATTCAGAAGCCTACCACCAAATCCACTAATATCACTAACACCTGCCAAAACGCTTCCCTATTATCTCCGCAGCCCTGGTTGCAAATCCATAAACCTAAATACAATTTATTCCTTCCTTCTCCCCTCCATTTTTCTATCATCCTGAACTACACTC
>JABUQX010002755.1:20000-21711 GCA_015478945.1 Trachelipus rathkii | reverse complement strand
TTTGCGGCTCCCGCCTCCCGGCTTTGATTCGGACTCTGGCATCCGACTCCTGACTCCGACTCCGACTCCGACTCCGACTCCCGTTTGTCGGCTCCTCATTCTTGCATAAAAGCAAAGTGATGTGCATCAAGGATCATATTTAAATTCCCAAATTTAACTTGGTGAAAATTTATTTTAACCATTGTTGAATTGTTGAAGTTCAATAATTAATTAAATAATAAATATGTAACAATATATTTGGAATAGGTTTCCTAATAGTGATTATTATTTAATATCAATCAGGTATAATATGACTACGAATCTTTTTCTAGGTTAGAATTGGCTAAGGATTTATTGATTATTATTTTATTATTTATTACTATTGTATTATTATTATTTTATTTATAAGTATAATGAAAAATCCGTAGAAAGACGAGAAGAAGAAGAAGGGAAGAGGAGAGAGCAGAAGACAGGAAGCAAGGAAGAAAGAAGAAGAAGAAGAGAACGAAGGAGAGAAGAAGGACAAGGAAAGAGAGAAGTTGTAATAAAGAAGATAGAAGAAGAAGAAGACAGGAAGAAGAAGAACCAGAAGAAGAAGAAAGAAGAACGGAAGTCAAACCGTCTTCTCGGAGGGCATTCATTTCAAGGTCGAATTACCCAATCTTTTGTTATTCATTTTGAACAGTCTATAGAGGATTCAATTCGAGTATAAGCCGTTTTTTTTTATTATCTATTTATTAATTATTGATTATTATTATTATTATTTATTTTTTATTATTATTATTATTATTATTAGTTATTATTATTATTGATTACTATATTCATTATTATTTTATTATTATTATTGATTATTATTTTTATTTTATTATATTATTTCTATGTATTGTACTTATTATTATTCATTTATTATTACTTATGTTATTATTATCTATTATTATGTATTATTTATTATTATTATTGATTACTTATGTATTAATTATTTATTATGTATTATTTTATTGATGTATTATTATTAGTACTTATTATTATTATTATTTCATTATTATTATGTTTTTTATTTATGTTATTTATATTATATCTATTGATTATTATTATTATTATTAGTGATTATTATTTATTATATTATTACTTACTTATTAGTTATTATTATTTTTATTATTAATGTATTTTTATGTTGAATTATTATTATTATTCATTATTATTATTATTTATTATTATTATTGATTATGTTATTATAGTATTATTATTATGTATTATTATTATTGATTTTATTATTATGATTATTATTAATTATGTATAGTATGAGGAGTAGTAGTAGGTAGTAGTAGTTAGCAGTAGTAGCGTATCGTTTTAAAATTTGGAGGGGAGTTAGGATTCGGGCGAGGTAAACCGCTCTTTGTATTACGAAGTTACGGTCCCCGTGGGTTCCCCGAAGGGGGGGACCCCAACCCCCCTTAAAAAAAGATCGAGTGTTCGTTAATTGCTGAAATTTCTTCGCGCGTGAGAGGATTCCAGCAGCCTGAGTTTCTGTAGAAAGACTTCGGTATGGCGAATCTGACGAGTGTCGGTTCCCGGCACCGTGCTGGAGCCACTTGCGGTAGGTGCCGAGGTTAACTAAACAATGTCGGTAATAAACAAACAATGTTTGGTGTGCTGTATAAGGGTATCGAGGTCGCTGAGAGTTCGAATATTGCATGGTCTCTATAAGTCTGTGCTAGGGTGGTCCTGAGGG
>JABUQX010002755.1:2500-5000 GCA_015478945.1 Trachelipus rathkii | reverse complement strand
TTAGAAAAAATTGAAATTATAGTTTTAGCATTCTTACAAGATTTTGTTTCATAGTAGATAAAAAAGTTTGTGAAAAGTGTAAGAAAGAATTGAAATTACGAAAATAGGAGGAAAGTTTTATTTTTATGTTAATAGTAAACATTGTGGCTCCAAGTATACTGTTTCTGCAAAATATTTTTTTTCCAATATTAGAATATCCTACAGTGATGCGCTTTTAATTATCTAGCTTAGGTCTACGTTTACGGCAATGATAATCCATCTAGGTTAGGTTTAGGTCCTACCGGTAACGCCGTCCTTCTTGATAGGTCGTACTTGAGGCTTTTTAAGTGTAGTAATGATAAAGTTTGGAGGCTACACAGTCTAGGCTACGGCAACGGACAATCAACTAGGTTAGGTCTAGTTCCTACGGCAACGTGGACGATCCGTCTAGATAGGCTCGTGCTTTACGGCTTTTAAGTCTAGGTTATGATAAAGTTTGGTTAGACACACAGACACACACACACATATATATAATATATATTATATATAATTACTATATATTATATAAAAATATATAATATATATATATATATATATTATATATATATAATTAAATATATATATATCGATAGAATATTGGTATCGAATATATTATCGATATTATTCGAAATCGAAGTCAGACAGAAACTTAAGTATTTAAATATATATATATATATATATATATATTATTAATATATATATATATATATATATATAATATATATATAAAATATATATATATTATATATTAATATATATATATATATAATATCATATATTTATATATATATAATATATATACATAAATAAAAAACTATATATATATATATATATTATATATATATATATATATATATAGTTTCAAATTAGGGTTCCTGAGGTCATGGAAGTCGATTTTGAGGCGTTTGGAGCATTGAATCCAAGTCAAATGCCGACCTGACTTGGATTTTCTCTATAATCGTTAAATTTTGACGCTTAAGACGTATAATTAAGGGTTCCTATGGCCAGTGAGATCAATTTTGAGATCAGCTTGACCGATATTTGAGTCTTTAGAAGGTTAGGAACAAGTCTTATAACACACATTTTTTCCTTCCCCTCAATTTAAGGGAGTTCTGGTTGATGTATCCCCCTCAAATTTGGTAACCCCATTTTACCAGGAACAACCTAGTAAATATTTTTTCACTGGTAGTCAAAATAACATACAAAAATAGTAATTGTAACAATTACTAAGTAGTCGCCTAATTTATTAAATTAGGTGTTATAATTACTACGATATCGGTGTTGTTTGTAAATGTTATGTAGTAGAATTTACCACTATTGGGGTTACAGAATGTTAACCACTTTCGATAAAATATTTAAACTACTAAAAAAGTCAAACCTACTCCATATGAAAGTTAATTGAACAACTCAATAAATAGTAAAAAATTTAACCACGTAAATTCGTAACATAAACTACTGGGTAGTAAAATGTACTAAAAAAATAGTTACCCAACGCATCAAATTAAAAAAAAATCCAAGGGCTTCCTCTCTAAAGTGTATATATATATTATTATAATATATTATATATATATATATAGATATTTCAATATATAAATCAATGTGTTATATAATAATATATATTATTTAGATGTGTATAATATTACATATAATATTTAAATCTTGGCGAAAATATATAAATATTAATATATTATATATATATATAATATATATATTATATATATATATATATATATATATATATTATTATATATATTATATATATATATATATTATATATAATATATATAATTATATATAAATATATATATTATATATAATTATATATTATATATATATATATATATATATATATATATATATATATATATATATATATATATATATATATATATATATATATATATATATATATATTATATATAAAATATTTTTTTATCTTATATATATATATATATATATATATAAATATCTATATATAATATATATATATATATATATATATATATATAATATATATATATATATATATATAATAATATATATATTATATATATATATATATAATGGCTCCCCGAAAAGGACTTGATCTAAAGTCGATGAAAAGTTTGTTTTTTATGAACTATAAGGGCCGTTGTCTTTTTTTAAAAAAATTGTTAAAAGTTTTATGTTGTAAATATATTTAAAAATCAAAATTTTTTTTTGAAACAAATGAAAAAATTAAATAAATAAAATGAAAAACAAAATATCTCATCATATTACATCTGAACTCTTTAATCTTCATTTCAACACAGTTATGTATAGTGAATACATTTAGCAAGTGTAATAAGAATACTGTCAGAGATGCCACGACGGATAATTAATATATAAATACAGTAATCATCAACTTTGGATATGCTAATAAATGATAGAGAAACCAGCGTCTATAGGGAGCTCGGCTCCCTTACCCCGACCCGTGAGTGTTGGATCAAGCCAAACACTTTGA
>JABUQX010002754.1:12500-46769 GCA_015478945.1 Trachelipus rathkii | reverse complement strand
CCAATGGTAATGTTGAGTTTTCTAAAGGGAAGACGGATACAATGCTAATTGGAGACTCTATGATACGATACCTAGATAGGACTTTTCAAATAAGAATAAAAAGAAACAATTGAGAGTATGTTATCCAGGTGCCAGAGTGAGTGATATCGTGGATATGATAGATAGAGAGATTGCATTCTACAAATGTTGATTCAAATGTGATGTGCATGTGGTACAAATGATATAGGACATAGAAGGTCAAAGAATAATAGCAGATTATAGGAGATTGAATCAGAAGATGAAAGCTAGTGGAAGAAAGTGCATGATTTCTGATTTACCTAGAGAGATGTGAAGTTTGAATCAGAAATACGTGCTCAGTATTAATGAAAGCGTAGGGGATTATGTTTTTCAAAAAAAAATATAGGTTTTTTGATTGTGGAGAGAATTTCTGGATAAAGATCTTTTTCAGGCAGATGGTCACTTGGGTCGTAAAGGTGTTGGGCTTTTCAGCACCAGTTGGAGACTTGTTAGCAAAAAAACTAGGAAAGTGGCGTGATGGGCTAAATCGTGATACAAATAATAGCAATGGTAAACTGTAATAGTGGTGATATAAATTAGACTAATGTTGAGACAGGATCAAATATTTTGTTTAGCAATAAAAAGTAACAGCATTTCGAATATCAAATGCTTTACACAAATTGCTCATAGCCTTTGAAATAAAAAAGATGAGCTGATTAGTTATACCATAAGATGAGAATCTTGACATTATTTGCATAACTGCAGCATGCGTTAATGAAGAATTATATGGAGATCCCTTTCAGGAATATGCAAATAGACGGATATTCCTTTATTTATACCAGCCGTAAGGAAAGAAAGTGCGGTGTGCGTCTCTTTATATTAAAAAAGACAATATTCAAATCTGTATTAAGACTGACTTTAAAACTTTAATCATATATGAATCGTAGGTAGATATCCTTATGTATAAAAATCATATAGAATAGGGGCATTTATAGACCTCCTGGCCAGAGTCAAGAATTATCAGCGAAATTGTGAAAAGAATTTGAGACAGCATGCCACAGTAAAGAAAAAGGTATAGTCATAATGGTGATTTTAATTTTCCTGGCATTGGATTCCTTGTCTAATACGGACCAGAGTAGTTCAGTATTTAAAATTGTATACTAGATAACTTTTTGAGCCAGATGTCCATGAACCCACAAGACACAATCACTATTAGACAATATAAACTAATGATGAAGTATGCGTGGATAAGATTAGAGTAGGAGAATTAGACTTAGGGACCATAATATAATTAGATTTAATATGAATGTGATATCTGGGCCCAAATTGCAAGCTAATAAGGAACAAATCTTAGATTTCCGAATGGCGATTTTACCAAATTACGCAGCACATGCTTAGGTAAACTGACTGGATAAAGAGTTTAAAGACCCAAAACTGTTTTATCATTGAACATTTAAGAATTTTAATGAATATCATTAGTATGTTTTAAAATAAACCATTAGGGGCGAAGAGAAAACCTGTTTGCTGGAATAGAGAGATAAGAGATAAAATAAAATGAAAAAGCTTAAGATGTTTTAAAAATATTCAAGGGTAGCTAATAGGGAAGATGATTGAGAAAATTATAGGAAAAATAGAAACGACTTAACCAGTCAATAAGAAAGGCAAAGAGAGAGCAGAAATTTATTTTAGCAAGGAATAGTAATAAGGACCTGAAGAAATTTTTTATTTTATAAATTAAAAGCTAAGAATAGACCAATGGTCCAGTTAAAGTTGAAGAAAATTTAGTTAGTTCAGATAAAGGAGTTGGTCAACATTTCAATGCTTATTTTGCTTCAGGGTTTACTGAGGAAAGATAGATAATAGTTTGGGGACTAATAGTTCTTGTATGCATGTAACAAATAGACAATACAGAATTGAATTTGATGTAAAAGATATAAAACGTTTACTAGACCATAATTGATCCAAGAAAGCGCATGCCCTGAGATGGTATACATGTAGAATTTTGAAAGAGCCGTAGTACAGCATTGCAAGGCACTGTATTTGATTTTAAGCATCTATAAACATTTGGTGAGTGACCAGATGAACTGGAAAATTATATGTGTGCCTATTATAAGAAAGGTAGTAAGAAGATTTGGTAATTATAGCCCAGTTGCCTAAACATTCTCTGTTGCTAAATGTTCTGCGTAAAGTTACTGAAAGGTCATATAGAGAAATATTAGAAGATAACAAGGTATGACTCCCAGCACGGTTTCAGAAAAGGTAGATGTCAGACAAACCTTAGAATTTATGGAATACATTACTGCTGCATACCGAGGAGATCCAGTTGAATTATATATTTAACTTAGCAAAGCTTTTGAATAAGGTTCCCCACCATAAGCTAATGCCAAAAGTTATAGCAATGTGATATAAGGGGTCCATGGTTGGATTAAAGAGTAGTGTTGTGGAATTGAAGACAGTGTGTACAACTAAATGCGCAATAAGTCAGCATGGGAAATAGTGAAGAGTGGGTCCACAGGTTCAGCTGGGGCCACTGTTGTTTCTCATATATATAAATGATTTACACCAGGAACTCAGGGTTTCTAAGTTTCTGATGATACCAAATGGCCACCTCATTAGAATATTGATGGATGCTATAAATATTCAAAATGATCTTGATGAATTCTTGGGTTGGCAGATAATGGCAAATGAATTTTAATAGTAAAAAGTGTAAGTTCTTCACCTAGGTACTCAAATAAAAGTTTTAACACTACGATATGAATGGGGATTGCTTGAGTCTGTGGACCAGAAAAAAGATTGGTGTGATTATATAAGCAGTAATTTGAAAGTAGCTAAATCAGTGTTTGGAAGCTAAAAATAAAGCTAATAAGATGCTGGGACATTAATAAATCGCAATTGTGTTTACAAGAGCACGAAGTAATAAGTAAACTATATAATAGCTATGTTTGGCCAATAATAGAGTATTGTTGCACAGAGTTGGCCCTTACTTAAAGAAAAGACTTAGATATTGCTTAGAGAGAGATGCAACGTAGAGCAACAAAGATGATTTCTGGTTGCAGGGTAAGAGCACGAGGAGCAGCTGAAGAGTTAGAATGTTTTCTGCTAGAAAGGCCGATTTCTCAGAGGGACATGATACAAGTCTACAAAATTTTTACATCTATTGATAATACGGAGACCAATAAATTCTTTATAGTAGAGCACGGACGGGAGACCAGGGGGCATAACAAGAAAATTAAGAAGAAAGCATGCATCTATAAAGAAAGTATTTACATTCAGCAATAGGTTGTTACAAATTTTCGGAATGCATTTGCCACAGGAGCGTTTGGAGTGTGACTCAATTGCAACATTTAAAAAGGTTGCGATAGGTATATGGATGGTGGTATCAACATAGCTATATTTAGACGAGCCCAAATGCTGTTTTAGTTATAGTATTACTAATGTTATAGCTACTGCATGTGTGACCATAACTTAGTTATTAAGGCATGTGGATGGTTTGGGTAACATGTATCATTTTTTTTTTTTTTTTTTTTTTTGACTGAGCCAAATTGGTGGATTTTGGTTGCAGAAATTTGAAGAGCCCTAGGGTGCTTTGTGGATTTGCAGGAGAGCATGTTTGGTTGTTGGGTTGCACTGGACGCGTCTCGATTAGGCCCGGTGGCTTCTTACTGTCCCTATACATTTCTTATTTCTTATGTTCTTATGTTTCGAAAAAGTGAATGAGAATCAAGAATTAGAAAAACATATTGAAGAACAACCCATAAATGATTTTGAAGGTTTTGATGTTGAAGCCAGACGCGATTTTGAGGGATTTAATCCCGAGGAAAATGATGAAATTTTTAAAGTAAATTGGGATAAGTTTGCCAAGTTTAATATTCAACTAACAACCGAAAAGACACCTTCTGTTGATCTGGATGGGGAGAAAATTGTGAGTTCAGAATTAAGTATTGAATCATCCTCGTATGGCAAGACACATGTTTTAGAACCTTGGATAAATGAATCTTCCCCAGAAAGGATTCATTACAATATGAGAAGAAATAACCATGATGATGAATTTGTAGAAAATAATATATGTGATCAAAATAGTGGTTTGGACGTTGAAAGTTTAACTTTATTTCGTTCTGGTACATCCAGTTTTAGAGTTTGAAGATAAATAATATGTAAGGATCATCATTAATGGGAGATAAAATATTAAAATTTTGATTATGACAGAAATTTCAGTAAGAAAATAAAAGATCTTCTGTAACATGGAGACTAATAGAAGAATAACAAGAAAGAAATATATGGGAGTTTTGGAAGTCAGAAGAATATTATATGGGAGTTCTGGAAGTTGGGAGAATATAGATTCCTGAAAGGAAATTAAGCAGATTTTGACACTTGGAATACTACTAGATGAGAAAGAACAGAATCAGATTTTGACATTTTGAATACTACTAGATGAGAAAGAGCAGAACAATAGATATATGATTTGAGCATCATCAGAAGATGATTCAACATTGGAAGTTTGGAGGCTTATCATCGAGTTAGTCGACTTTTTCAGCATTTGCATCATGGACCACGCCAGCATTTTCTAACCACATCGAGCCATCATGAGGTATTTTGTATCCTGTGTGTAAGTCTTAAAGAGGGAGGTGTCGTAGTAGGCACCCTCTCCATCTCTAAATGGGTGAGTATGGTTTCAATTTTAGTATGCCTTAATATCTCTTATTTAATTTCAGCTTAGCCTAATTTAGTCTAGCCTATGTTAAGGTGCCCATTTGGGTAAAAAATATACAATGTTTTCACATGGCTGGACTATTAATGATTTTGTGTGCAATTAATTGCTTTAATTATGATGAAAAGGCAATACAGGAATATTTAGTTACCTTTAGGTGAAGCATGACATAGGACTTGGTGCGTAGAAATCATGAGTTAGGGACCTAAGTTGGGTCATTCTGACCTATTTTTTGTTATATTATTTTGAAATAAGCACTTACCATATGCAGTTTGATTATAGATCATATTGTGCTATATTATTTTAGAGTAACATTACTGTTAAAAAGAAAGCCTTTATAAAATTCGGCAGATACGTATTTTGAAGTCACGAATTGGGCATAGCATAATATAGAATGAGATTTGTTTACTAGTTGCTAGTATTGTAATTCGAATAAGGCCATGTTGCTGGAAATTGTCAAAATGCTAAAGATGCTAAAGTTTCCAGATTTTTGACTAGAACGAAATTATGATTTATGATTTGAATAATAAGCCGAGGAAGAATTTCAAGATCATTTAGCTAATTTATAAATTGCTTTTTAGTTGTGGAATTGTAATACTAATCTTTTGTTATTGTAAAATTGCAGTATTTTTCTATAAGTGGAACACATCGTTGCCAGATGACAGAATGACACGTCACTACCTTCTGGAATATTCTGAAGATAACGCACTCACGAACGTATCAACACATTTGTTTTCCAGAAGTTTTCCGTGGAGAAAGAGTCTTGATTGTAATTCCAGCTTGAATAGTTCTCTTGAAATTTGTTAGTAGTAATCATAAGATTATGATAGTCTTGTTTGTGATTTGAACCTAGATAGTTCTCCTTGAATTTGCTCGTGATAGTCCTAAGTTTATATGAAAGCCTTGATTTAGATCGTAGTAACCATAAGGTTATATTTTGTACATAAGTTGAAACTCGTTAAGATTGTTAAAATTATAAAATTTTGTCTATTATATAACTAAGAGATACGTTTTGGAAATATATTATGATATTCACGATTTTGTTAACAAAAGTTAATTGTAAATATTTCGTATAGTTTACGAAAACATTTTAGTTTTTCGTTCGTTTTGGTTGTAAATAAATAATAAACATTGATTTGGATTATTATACTTAAACAGTACTATTTACATGAGATAAAAACTTGACCTATTGTATATTAAATTGTTTAATCTTTGAATTGTTTAACTTGAATCAAAGACCGAATTGAAGTTAAGTTACGAAATGAAATAAGTTGTAAGTTGGAATTAAAGTTTATTTTTAGTAACAGTCATCCATAGGTGAATAAACCGATCTTTTGATAACAGGAAACTACTTAATTCTAACATCAGGATTTATTGCATAACTTAAGAATTGCAGCTTGCCTCGACTTTTGGTAAAAATATATACTGGATGATTTCTCTTTGAAGAGTTGTTGAAATATTTTATAAATAATACCAGAAGAAACAATAGGAGAATTTCCTAAGAAGACAAAATTAAAAGAATATATTTTAGTGAGAAGTGCAGTTGACTCAAATTATTAAGGTGTTACGAAGGAAATAAAAATAAATTGAAGACATAATTTATTAAAATAAATCGAAATAAGATAAATAAAATAAAGAACGTAATAACAATAAATAATAGTTAAGAGTTTTCAAACTACAAGGAAAATAAAAGAACAAAATATATTTTAATTACGTATACCGATTTAAACAATAAGGAGAATAAAATAAACAAATTAAAATACGATTTAATATAAAATAAAAGAATATAAAATAATAATAATCATAGTAATAAAATAATAATAATAATAATAAAATACGAGTCAGGTAAAAGATTGTCGACCTGTTCAAGTTTAGTTCGTACAGCTGATAACCCATATTGATCTAAAATAAAAAAGAAAGAAAAGAATAAAATAAAATAAAAACATAATAATAAATAAAGATAAGAATAAAATAAAATAAAATCAAATAAATAAGTGCAGGTTGAATAATCGAATAAAAAAATACTGAGAACTAGGAACAGGAGCTCATTCATGCATGGCCACATGAAGATATTAATATTGTCGTAGGAGCATAAGCGGGGCCACATAAGTAGTATATATCGAAGTGAGCAGATACCTAGAGGCAGAATAAAAACCAGGAACAACATAGCTTTTTATTAATAAATATTAAAACGAAAAATAGTAATAATTAAAAAACAGAATAACATAAGGAAGTAAATAAAAGGAAAACACAACGCAATGTAATAATAAATATTTATTACAGTAATTAAATAAAATTAGAATCACAACGCAAAACTTACAGTTATCCACTTATACGTTTGTCTATCCCAACTTTTTATTTGAAGTATTGTGTAGAAATTAAATTGGCCATAATAGTACCCATTAGGGTACGCTACCACATCGTGGCCTCCTCGGTCTCCCGACCTCTCACCATGTTTGACTTAGTTTCCTGTGGGGATTTTTCTAAAATCTAGAGTCTACACAACAAATACCAAACTAATTGACACTATTGAAAAACAACATACGTCAAGAAATTTCCAACATCCCACAACGTGTATCGAGAAACATGTTTTTCAATAATGCTTAAATTTGAGAAACTTTGCTTTGTTCTTGACGGAGAACATTTCGAATAGACTTTACTTTAAATTTCCTGCTCTGTTAATTAAACGTAGGTAAAGTGTCCTAATATTGTCCTAATTACTATACTACTATTTTGATAGATCTGGACGTACGTACGTAGGTCCCGTAAGATTTATTATCTGATATTCCTTTTTTTGCGTAGATGGGGCCGGTTTTCTTATGTCGCCACTATATTATATATATATATATATTATATAATATATATATATATAATATAAGTATATATATATATATATATATAATATATATATATATATAATATATATATATTATATTTATATAATATATATATATTATATATATATATAATATATATATAATATATATATATATATATATATATATATATAATATATATTATGTTAATATATAATACTCACATTTTAACTTGAAGTATATACTTGTTGTAGAATTTGTAGGTGACTTCAATATGCCCTTATAATTGTAGATATTCTTTGTAAATAATACTTTTTATTATTCTTCTTATTGTATAATATTCTTTCTCATTCTTTCTATTATTGTTTCTTTATGTGGTCTTAAATCATGATGTTTATTCTTTTTGTTTTTCCTTCTTTATACTTTATTTGATCTATAGGTAATGCCTTTATTAAACAGTAATTTTACTATAATAAATGTTAACTTTAAATAAAATTTGGCATTACTTCTGTAAGGAATGGAAAAAGACATACATTACTTCTTGAGATAGATAAATAAAATCAATCTCTAATGCATTCTTTTTCTTCCCTTCATTTTCACTAATTTTCACTTATTTCTAGGTTGGGCAGTATATTCTTGCCCTTTTCTTTGGTCATTATATCGGCTATTTGCTCTTGGCAACTAACCCATTTTATTTTGTTGTTATCTTGGTTTTTAATGAAATCTCTCAATGCTGCCATTTCGATTCTAAGTCTTCTGCTTTTAACTGGATTGTTTGACATTATTCCTTCTTGTAAAGTATAATTATCAGTTCTTACTTCTATATTGAGATCTTCTTTTTTAATTTCTTTCCACAATTCTCTTATATATTGAGCTTCATCAATGGCATCCATTGTTCCTATAGCTTCTGCATGCATAGTTGATCTAGACACTTTTTTACATTTCTTAGATTTCCATGTTATAGGGCATTTTTTTCTCATTTCTTTATCTGATATTAATATGTAATAACCTATTTGTGTATGACCGTTATCTACATTTCCAAATGAAGCATCAGAATATACAATCAGACATTTCTCTTCTCTTACTTTTTCAAATATCAATTTATATTGTTTACTTTTTATAATTCTTATTACTTTTATCAGTTCATGTAAGTCCCTTATAGTTGCCTTATGAGTTATACTACTATTATATTAAGTTAATTCTTAATCAAAAGTGTTGCAACATGAGTAACACCCAATTGAGACTACCAATCAAGGATCTATATTGCGTCAATTCTCTTTCATTTAAGGTTTTTTCTCCATTTTTATCATTTTCCACTTGTGGAATTATGAGCTTCTTAATATACTCTATTTGATCTAGTTTCACAATATCATTTGATTGCTCTATGTTTACTCCTAAATATTTGAATTTTTCCTTTTCATATTGTCCTATCTTGAATTTTGTTATGAGATCATTTATTATTGTCTCTTCAAACAAATCACTTCCTGCATATAATATATCATCTACATGAATGATCATGATTCCTACTAAATTATTATTTTCACTCTTATAGTATATTGTAGGATCCAATAAACTTTGATAAAGTCCTGCTTCCATACAGGCATTCTTCAGTGTTTGATACCATTCTACTGCGGCGTCTTTAAGTCCATATACAGTCTTCTGTAATTTCCATACTTTATTAGTATTAGCTTCTATAGGAGGTTTCAGATATACCTCTCTCGTTATTTTCTTTCCTTGTAAATAGGCAGTTTTAATATCAATTGCTGTGCACTTCCAGTTTTCTTGCTGGGCTATTGTGATTATAAATTTTAGTGTCAGCACTACAAGTGGGTGCTTCTAATCTTTTATTCACGTTTTCTTCATAACCTCTAGCTACTAGTCTAGCCTTTTTATATGTTATTCCTCCTTTTATTTTATCGCTTATAATCCATCTAGTAGTTATTAGTTTTTGTTTCGTGTCTTCTACTTCTTCGAAGACCTTGTTCGCTCTCCAACTTTCTATTTCTTCTTTTTTTGCTTTTAGCACATTCATTTTTTCCATTCTATTGCAGTCGTCATCATTTCTTTTATCTATATTATGACTTTCATCCAAATACGTGAAATATGTCACCGTTCCTTCATCTTCTGTCTCTTCTTCTCCTTCATTCTCCTCATTATCCTCTTCCTCATCAAAATCTTCTTCACTGTCACTTTGATCTATTTTCTCAAAATCTTTATAATCCTGTAAATCTATCCAGGTAGGATCTTTTTTGTCTTTTATGATAACATTATAGCAATGTTTATATCTTGTACTTTTAGCTTTACCCGCTCTATTTATTATCTTTATTTTTATGACTTCTTCATTAGTCTTGTTAGTCAGCTTATAGTAATCATTTCTTTTCATTGTGGGTATAACTTCTTTCTCATTCTGTGGATCTTCTCTTAATTCCACAGTCACATTCATGTCTTCCTCAGGCACATCATCTTTTATTTCTTCTTTATTTGTTTCATTCTTCTTTTCTCTTTCCTTCTCATCTATGTTTTCTTCTTTTTCTTCTTTATTTCCCTTGTCATTGTTATGTTCTCTCTTTATTAATTTTGTTCTTGTTATGTGTATTCTATTTATTTCTTTTATGTTACTTCCATGTTTAATCACAACGGTTTTCCCATCTATGCCTATAATTTTACCAGGACCTCTCCATTCTTTTTCTCGTTCTTTCTTATAATATACTTCACCTATACAAATTTCATCTAACAGATATTTTCTCAAATTATGTGTCAGTGCTCTCTTTATTCTATTGGCCTGTTCTTGTTCTATGTGAACTGATCTTGCCTTATGTATATTTTCCAGTATATTCTTAACTTGTTCATCTTCTTCCACGGGATCTAACATGGCTGGATTATTATAATCTATTATATTTGGTAATGACAAGTTTCTTCCAAATACCAAATGATTTGGTGCATATCCATTTATATTACTTAGTGAGTTCTTAGCGTTTACAGACCAAGCTAAGCTTTGTTTAATATCACATCCATCTTCTTTCATTCTATACCATGAATCTTTCAATAGTCCTACTTGTTTTTCACATAGACCATTACTATATGGACTCTCACTTGAAGTACTTAGCAATTTTATGTTGAATTTAGTACAAAAATACTCCATATTTATGTTCTGGAACTCTTTTCCAGCATCAGTTAAAATAGTTTTCGGTATACCGAAATATTGTATCCATTTACTACATAATTCTTCAATAATTTCTTGACTATTTTTACTTTTTAACCAAGTTGCCTGGGTATAATGGGTAGCAGTATCTACTATGACTAAGTATCTTAACTGATTGAACTCTTCCACATCTAACTGAATCATGTCTCCAAATTTATAAGCCATTTTATTTCCCACTACAGGTCGTGGCGGTGTTCTTTTAAACTTAATACAAGTATTACAATTCCTGATGATTTCTTCTAACTCCTCTTTTATTTCTTTAGATATTCCTTTGTCTTCTTCCTTAATTAAATATGATTCTTTTATTAGCTTCCATATTTTTTCCATTGATGCATGAGCAAATTGATAGTGTAATTTCTTCAATTTTTCCTTTCTATTTTCTTTAATTTTGTACCATTCCTTATCAAATTGTCCATACCAACTCTTGTTGCATAGTTCCAATACTTTTAGTGTTACATGTCCAGTTTTATTTTCTTTTAAAGCAATGTTGTACAAATCAAGGTCCTTCAGGTTTATGGTATTTTTTTCCCAATTAGTTTCTGCTTTCATTTTCTTTAGAGTGTTTTTTCCCAATAAAAACGGTACATCTCCTTCAACTACATCTAGTGTTATATTGAAAGTTTTATGTTGTATCTTACAAGGAAATTTTATCTTCTTAATTATTTTATATGTTGTCTCTCCAAATGTATATTGCCCTTTTCCAACTTCCTGAGTTTCTTTTATTTTCTTTAGTTGTGTCTCTGTCATATTTGACAGAAATGAAGATAGTCATATGGACCCCACTACTGAACTTAAACATCCAGAATCTATTATGGCTTCTACTTGTTCACATAATCCCAAATTTTCTTCTCTTATATCATGATTAAAGTAAGACTTTTCTTCTTTTTCCATTTCCATTTTGCAATCCTTTGCATAATGTCCTTCTTGTTTACACTTATAACATATAAGCTTTCTTTTAGTATCTACATAACAATCCTTTGTATCGTGATTATTCCTGTTACATTTCTTACAGTTATATTTGTATCTACACATTTCACTTGAATGATTGGTTCTCTTGCAGAATCGGCAACCTTTGTTCTGCATCCATACATTTTTCTTGTATTCTATATCTGTTTCTTCATGACCCAACTCAGTGTTTATCACTCTCAGTATCTGATTTTGTGTCTTCTCATATATGTCATCATTACTCACATCTATTATATTGTTCAATACCATTTTTCTTTCTAAATCCTTTAAGTTTGTCTCATCGATCAACATATAAGCCAGGTACTTATTTGATAGTTGTATGTCGGGTATTTTTTCAACTTCTAATTTTAGATTGTCAAACCTATTAATAAATTCTCTCAAGTTTTCATTGTCTTCTTGTTTGACATGGTTGAATTTTTTAATCTTATAGTAATCATTTTGATCCTTTATTTTACCAAATTTCTTTTCCAACAATGTCAGCAATAAGGTGTGTCCATCTGATTTGAATAAGTCTTCATCTGTCATATTCTTAGCGACTTCATATGCTTTTCCTTTTAGGTTCATGAATATTTCTATTGTCATGTTGTCGATTTTGTCTTCATTTGCTCTAATCCACAGATTCACACTTCTTTTAAATTTTTCGAAATCCTCTCCTTCTTCTCCACTGAACTGTGGTACTGTCATCTTATGTCTTACAGTTATTTCTTGCTTATTCTTATTTCCCATGCTGTATATAATTTTATTTAAAGATTGTAAATTACTGTTGATAATAAATACTCACAGTTTTAACTTGAAGTATATACTTGTTGTAGAATTTGTAGGTGACTTCAATATGCCCTTATAATTGTAGATATTCTTTGTAAATAATACTTTTTATTATTCTTCTTATTGTATAATATTCTTTCTCATTCTTTCTATTATTGTTTCTTTATGTGGTCTTAAATCATGATGTTTATTCTTTTTGTTTTTCCTTATTTATACTTTATTTGATCTATATTAAACAGTAATTTTACTAAACAGTAATTTTACTATAATAAATGATTAACTTTCTGTAAGGAATGGAAAAAGACATACATTACTTCTGACAGATTTAGATAAATAAAATCAATATATATATATATATATATTATATATATAATATATATATATAATATATATATATATATATATATATATATATATATATATATATATATATATATATATATATATATATAATTTAAATCTTAATTAAAACTAAATTAATTATATTTTACTAAACTTATTATTATTAGTTAATAAAATTATTAACTAGTTTTATAAAAATAATAATTAAAAGAGCAATCTGTGTCTAAAAATATAAAAAAAAAATCAAAAAATCTCAAAAAAATAAATTAAAAATAACCAACCCCTTTCTGGAGTATTAAAGCTACCGGTTTGAGTGTGAAAATATTGTTTCAAATTTAAAGTTTTTGAAAGAATATAGTCGAAGGTCATTTTATCATGATATTTGTTCACATATATCAATTTTCTATATTATTTTTTATGTATAATCATAACTGAGTGAATGACAAATCAGTTACTGAATTTTATTATTAGGGCAAGATCCAATGTTGGGGTCATTCTGACCCCAATTTTCACCCCCCCATAAAATGGACATAAAATTAGGAATTTTCAGACGATTTTGACTATATAAACACCAAAATGTAGCATATTTTGCCCTCTAAAACGTTGTTTTCTGGTGTTTTTCTGTGACTGTAGTCATTCTTTCAGAATTTTCAATTTTTCAAAATCATGTTTTTGACAATTTTCATATCAACTTTCAGAATTTTTTGCGAAATAACTTCAAACTTGAAATATGCATAGATGGGTCCATTACCTACAATAATTACATAGAACATTTTCGATTTTTTGAATTTTGTGCTCAGAGTTGTTCAATTTCCAAACCCATTTTTTTGGATTTCAAAAGTGAAAAATTGATATTTTTTTTTTCTACTCATGCCATCAAAATGAAATTTTTAGGGCATATGCACCCGGAAAAGATACACATTTTTTACTTTGTATATGCAATAGGTTTGGATTTGTTCTTGGAACAAATTTTCAAAAAAAATTTTTTTTTAATTTTTTTTACAAATTTTCTATTGAGTATACAAAAATATTATCTACGTAAAAAAGATGCATCTCCCCGACTATACAGCCCTGAAAATTTGATGTTGATCGGATGAGTAGAAAAAAAATGTCAATTTTTCTACACTTTTCAAATTAAAAGAAAATGGGTTTGGAAATTTGACAACGCTGAGCACAAAACTAAAAAATTCGAAAATGTTCTATGTAATTATTGTAGGTAATGGACACATCTATGCATATTTCAAGTTTGAAGTCATTTCGCAAAAAATTCTGAAAGTTAATATGAAAATAGTCAAAAACATGATTTTGAAAAATTGAAAATTCTGAAAGAATGACTACAGTCACACACAGAAAAACACCAGAAAACAACGTTTTAGAGGAAAAAAAAAAGCTACATTTTGGTGTTTATATAGTCGAAATCGGCTGAAAATTCCGAATTTTATGTCCATTTTTAGGGGAGGCGGAAAATTAGGCTACGCCCGAGCAAAATATTGGATCCTCCCCTAAAGAAAGACGTTTGAAAAAGTAGAAAGTTCCTGTTAGTTCCGGCCGAAACCAGAACTTCCAAAAAATCTAGGTTCCGGCCGGAACCTGGTTCCGGTACATCCTCTAATATATATATATATATATATATATATATATATAATATATATATATATATATATATATATATATATATATATTATATATTTATATATATATAATATAATATATATATATATAATATATATATATATATATATATATATATATATATATATATATATATGGGTAAATGGGTATCGGTTTGATGAGGACAGCTAATAGTAACACCCACATTCCAGCTTGCAACAACCACCACACCTCACAAAGGATCTTTGCGGATATCATCAGTAGCAAGTTAGGCAGCACACAAGGTTCTGCCAGGGCGCTACGCGGGAAGCGTATTAAGATGGCAGCAAATCTCATCACAACCCAGAGAGATGCTGAAAGAATCTTAGATCCTGAACACGAACCCATTCCTTCAACTTCTGGAGTTGTTGGAAAAGGAAGAGTTTCAGGTTCTAAGAGAAAGATGAAGTATATCAGCAGCAGTAGCAGTGATGATGATGATGATGATGAGTCAGAGGTGTCGGAGGAGGATTTGGCAAGATCTGTCAAGAGAATTAAAAATTTGTTAAATAACAACATTGACAGCTGCAGGGAGAAACTCTTTGCTGTCAATTTCACTTTGCCTAAAAGGATGTTCTACATTGGCAGGCTCAAACATGTATTTTCACCTGATGAGGGCAAAGAAATTGACAGCATAGAATTCCATTTCCTTGATTTTCGAGGTAGTGGAATGTACTCTTCTAAAGCATCAAAATTTGAAATTGTGCCAGTCTCACAGGTTTTCTTTGGGCCTATTGACTTCAACTTTGGTCCAGGAAATTCTGTGAAGGTAAGCGAATTTACATTGACAAAAATTCGCAAGCTCTGGGCGCAATTCAAACATTAAAAACCTATTCAAGGGGGGGGAGGGTGAAGTGGATTTTCAAATAGAAACCTATTCTAGGAGGGGATTTTTAAATACAAACCTACTCTAGAAGGGGATTTTTAAATACAAACCTATTCTAGGAGGGGATTTTTAAATACAAACCTATTCTAGGAGGGGATTTTTAAATACAAACCTATTCTAGGAGGGTATTTTTAAATACAAACCTAATCTCGGAGTGTGCATAGGGGATTTAAACTAAAAACCTATTCAACGAGGGAATGTAATTAAAAACCTATTCAAGGAAAGGGGATTGTCTAATCTTCAACAAAAGACTGTGATACAGATTGTGATAGAGTTAACATGGTCTCAACAAGCTCCCACAACCCATGCATGAAAGAACTGTAATTTAAGGTACCTTATTTTACATTTTGTTTATTTAATTTTTTTTTTTATTTTAATATTAAAAAATTTTTTTATTCTTCATATTTAGTCACAAAAATCTTAAATAATAAAATAACCTAAAACCATAAACAAAAAAACTCTAGGAGAGTTTTATTGTTCTGGTTGTTAATTTTGTTTGTAATTTAAGAAATTTTTTTTTTTTTTTTATTATTTTTTTTATTTTAATTTAAAAAAAAATAAAAATTTCTTCATATTTAGTTACAAAAAAAACCTTTTATAACAAAATTACAAACCTAAAAAGCACAAAAAAAATTAACTCTAGCAAGAGTTATAAGGGTTGACCTATTTTGGAATGATTTTTAAAAAATTTGAGGAAATTTAACTTTATTTTTATTTTTTTTTTTTTTAATTTCAAAAAAAAAAAAAAAAAAAAAAATTTCTTCATATTTAGTCACAAAAATAAATAACAAGATAACCTAAAAATACCACAAAAAATTAACTCTAGCAAGAGTTATAAGGGTGGGGCGCTTTTTGTCATACACATGGGCCCCTTTTTGCAAACAGCTGGCCCTTTTTTTTGTTCACCTTGAGTCTAAATAATTTTAACAAATTTTTAAGCAAAACAAAAAAATTTATGTGGTAACATACATAGGACCTGCCATTCTAAGAACTTATTTTAAAACTCATATATGTTAAATAGTTTAGTAGTTATGGCCAAATTTAACATCAGTGGGCCCTTTTTCAGTAACAGCAACTATATATTATATATATATATATATATTATATTATATATATATAATATATAATATATATAATATATTCTTAATTAAACATATATATATATATATATATTATATATATATTATATAAATCTACAAATATATTATCATATATCTATTTTACAAATATTATAATATATTATATATATAATATATATATATATTATATATAATATATATATATATATATATATATATATATATATTATATATATATATATAATCTGAATCATGATGTGTGCAAGTTGTCTTCGTTTTCAAGCCCCAGTACCGTCTGCTCTGACACCGATTCTGCAGGAGGTGCCTCAGAATCCTAATTTGCTGGCCATTTGCAAAGACGGTTCTACATCCCTATTTCTCAACGTCCTTTTTCAGCTCCAGTGCATAGCTCCGGCCGATACGTGTACACAGCCTTTGCTATTTTCCCTCTCCTACCATTGCTTGGCCTCTGACATCTTCTCCTCTCAGGTATCCTGCTGCCGACTGTTGAATAGCATCATTTCTGTCTCACGCCGCAGTTCACGATGATTTACTCCAGTGTTTACTGACGGGCTCAAAACAGGGGACAGTGTGGGGGCTTCTGCTGTCTTTCCTGACCGCGACCTCTCCCATTACCCTTCCCCTTTATGCTTCAATTTTTACAGCAGAGTTAACGGCTGTAATGATTGCCCCTTTCTCGAATTCTTAATCCTTACCAAGATCACTCATATGTCGTTTATTCAGATTCGTTAGCGCGCTACAAGCGCTTAAAAACCCTTATTCCTAGAAACGCAATGGTATCAGCTGTACAACATTTTCTTCGACTTCTCCACTCCCGTAAGAAGCAAATTATTTTATGTTTGGACTCCCTCTCATGTGGGGGTAAGCTGCAAAATGAAATCGCTTTGATCAGAGAGGCGCAAAAGGTTGGACAGCCTCCGATTCTTCTTGGAGATGCTCCAGGTACCTCCCGTGATGCCATTCGACAAGGCCGCCTGCCCTAATTTTTGGCGTCATCACTTCCTACTCTCCGTTGGTCTTTTGGAACCTTGTTGTGCATAGAGTGCGACGAGTGATCGGCGAGGAGGGAAACTCAGAAACATAATTTAAACCGAAATCGGTGAGTTGGTCTTCCTCTTGCCGACGAAAGCCTTTGCATGAGGTGATACTTGCCGCCTCGTATTGGCCCCACACTAATATCTCTCACAGTCACTATATGTTCACGAGACCCTCTCCCATCTGCAAATTTTGCTGTCGCCACACCTGCATTGTGTTTGTAAGTATCATCATGATTGTTTTCCCAATCTATACCCTGTTTTCATTTCTGAAGACAGTTTTCTAAGACAGTGTTTAACTCCTAATAGCGATTTTTCCCCATATTGCTTTATCTGAATCTTTCCCACTTTAAGTCAGTAACACTATTTCTTTGTATCTTCAAGAACAGTGAATATTCTTTATAGCATTTGATTTTGTTATGGTAATCTTAAGATGTTTCAACTTAAGGAAAAAAATTTTATTAGTTTTTAATTTATTTGAACTGACTGAATATTCAATTTCCCATCCAAATCTTTGATACTTGAAACATATTATGACAGGGCCCTCCATGGTGCTGATTTTTCAGGCCAGTGTGGCCGCTTCATTGTGAGCCGTGGTGGGTCCCGTTTAATCTAACTAAAATATATTATTATATATATATATATATATATATATATATATATATATTATATATATATATATATATATATATATATATATCATCTTCATAAGTATTTTTAAAAATTTGATGCTAAGGTGAGTTATGACCATTAATAAGGCTAAAAATAATGATTTTAAAATTTTGAATTTTTTTAACATTCAGAGGCTCGTATCTCCTATACTGGGCAAATAATTTACTCAAAGTTTTTTTTTGGGTGTAGATATAGTTAGTACTATGCTGAATGCAAATTACAAATTTTTTCATTTATTCCCAACGGAGATATTAGGGGTCAAAGTTGTCAATTTTTAATAAAATGACTTTTTGTCTACCCTGTAAAAAAAATTTGGTATAACTTGAAATAACTTTTAACTTACACTATGGTTAAGTATGTATTAGCTGAAATAGTTTAACACTATAAAAAATTGATCATACCATAAATAAGAAAGCGAAACATGACATTTTTTTTGATTTAAAAAAAAAATTTTGACAAAATTTTTCATGAAAAAAGATTTTGTAGGAAATTTTCTCATAGTAAGAAAATTGTTCACTTAGCAATGTCCTTAATAAAGCATAATGAAGAATTGGGCATACTTAACGGATTTACCAAGTGCTGGATATAGAAGGAAATAGTACCCTCTAAAAATGCAAAATTCGATGTACCTCTACTCATAACATTTTGGGCACCCTGTTTGTCCAAAAAAATTTTCAAACAAAAAAAGGTGTGTGTTTTGAAAACTGTCCATCGGATAACATTAACACATGCAAAATATATTTTTTTTCTGGAAGGGGTCGAGCAACCACCTCTGTACCACTTCATTGGACTGACCCATATTATATATATATATATAAGTATATATATATATTATTATATATATAATATATATTTATATATATATAATATATGATAATATATATATATATATATATACTTATTTATATATAATATATATATATTATAGTATATATATATATATATATATTATTATATATATAAAAAGGTCAATATCTCTGCATCATTTAAGCGTAATTTTATTTGGGCGGTAGGGGATGAACTACTGGTTTCTCAAGAAAATATTAGCGTATTCAGGCTCAGGAAACAAAAAGTACCATAGAAAAATGTGAAAATATCGCTGGAAAAAAGTTTTTCTCTTCTTTTAATTGAGGAAAATTAAAAATGAGAGAAAAATAAATTAGCTACAAGCAAGTGTCAAAGTAAAAATAATGTAGTTTTTATAATGAAAAATTCAAAAAGTTTTTTCCAAATTTTTGTGTGAAAAGTTTATACAAAATTGTTTTGGGAGTAGATAGGAGCACATTTTTTTCAAATCTACTCCTGACTCAGACTCCCAACTTTTTGGGAAATCGACTCCTGACTCCTTACCCCTTGAAAACGCCCAACTCCCGACTCTGACTCCCCATCCCTGATATATATATATATATATATATATATATATATTATATATATATATATATATAATATATTATATATCTGTATTAAATAAATATATATAAATATATGATGTATATATTTATATATATATATATTATTATAATATATATTATTATATATATATATATGATATATATATATATATATATATATATATATATATATATATATATATATATATATATATATATATTTATATTATATATATTATATATATATATTTTTTTTTTTTTTTTTGAGGTATTTAAGCAAACTTTATTTAAATAAATACTGCACTGAAAAAATTAATTATTTTCTTAGACCAAAAATTGATTGACAACCAAATTTTTTTGTGAATATAGAACCACACAAATTATGATTAACATAACCAAATTATTTTTGTTTCCATAAACGGAATATTTTAGTGCTCTTGATGAAAAATATGGTACTAATAAACAAATTTTTCTTAGCCAAATGAACATTTAGTCAAATAATTTTTTGTGGTTCTGATTACCAAATCATCAACAAAACTGAATTTAGTTATAAGAATCAAAAAACCTTTGTTATATCAATAAAACCTTTTGATTTTCTCAAACAAAATATACGGTACTAGTAATGACATGTTTGAAATGTTAATCATGATCAAATATTTTGTTCATTAAACACAAAAATTTTATTAGGAATCAAATTGGAAATCAGGAATTTGGCAATAGCAGTTAAAATTTGGTTATCATGATCAAATAATTTGTTTTGGCTAACCAAAAATTTATTAAGAATCGAAGTGGGAATCAGGAATTTGGCAATAGCAACTAATATTTTGGTTATCATGATCAATTAATTTGTTCAGTTAAACAAAAATTTATTGGGAATCGAAGTTTGAATCAGGAATATGGTAATAGCAACTAAAAATTTTATTACCTTAGTAACGAATATGGTTAGTTTTACTAAACAATTATTTTTGAGTATTAGCATTTTGTTAGCTATAAGAAATAAAAAATTCGTTGATTTCCAAAAATTTTATTTCTGTTTGTGCTAGAATTTGGCTATTTGAACCAAAATTTTGTAACTAGAGCATTCTGATTTTAGTTGCTACAAATATATTGTACTGTACTTTATTATTACAATTTAGTTATAAAGATCATATTTTATTTATTAGCTGTAAATATTTGGTTTTAAGGTTAAAAACTGATTTAGTTACGAAAATTAAAACTTGTAAGTATAATGCACAATTCACTGGCCTAAAATTATTAAAGTAATCAGAAAAGTTAACAGTACAAATATCTTTAATATGAATCACCAAATAGTTATTTTTGTTATATTTACATTTTGAATATAGGGATTGCATTTTTAAAATTAATTTTATCACCAAGAACTCCGATCTTTCGACACTTAAGTGACAAACTTTTCTTTGTAATAAAATTCTAATTAAAATGCAATCACTCTTCAGTATGTAAATATCACAAAAAATAAATATTCAAGAGTTTCATATTAAAGTTATTTGTACTCTTAACTTTTCTGATTACTTTAATAATTTTTAGCTGGTGAAATCTACTATACCTACTAATTTCAATCATCCTAACTAAATTTTCACCTTGACCAAGTATTTACAACTGATAAATGAAATATGATCTTCATAACTAGAGTGAAATGCTTGTCAGTTTTTGATTTTTTTTGTTAAAAATAATTGTAATAATAATTGCAATAACTTTGATTGGTGAAAGACTTTAAATTACTTAATTATCACAAAATTAAGTAAATCAGATTGAAGTTTTTTTTGTACACAGCTTTTCAGCTTCCCGAAATAAATTTTATTAAAGAATGAATTCAATACTCAAGTGTTAACATAATTGCCAACAAAGGAAGAAAAAAAAGCAGGTGCAAGTGATTCATAATTTAAAATGGAAGAAAAAAATTCTACATTACATTTTTCAACCGAATACAATAAAAAAAATTATCATAATTGAAAATGGAAAAAAAAAAATTCTAAATTACATTTTTCAACCGAATACAATAAAAAAAATTATCAAACATTAAAGATGCCACTTAAAAAAAACTTACCACAAATAAAATTCAAATTTGAAAGACATCTTAATGATAAATTTCTAATTTCAGGCATTTCTATTTCATAGGCATGAAAATGAGTGTTGAATTCAAACCATCTCAAATCAACTATCTAACAAAATATTAACAAAAGGAGAAGAGACAAACAACTCATTGCAATTTTTATTTAGATTTTAGAAACTCAATTGGTTTTAGAACTTCAGTTTTCAGTAAAAACACCTTTACAGGATTAGGGTTAAACTACTTCAGTCATATACCATTTATTTACAAACTCAATAGTATGCTAACTTTCAGGAATATTTATTACATTTATTTATTCTCCACAGTCAAGAGTATCATCCAAACCTGTTTGAAATTAAACAATAAGAAAATTTTAATTGATATTTAGTAGGAATTGTTTTAAGTATATTTTTTCTACACTGACTAGTATTATTAATTAATTTTAACTGTTTCGCTTCAAATCTCATACACCATAAATGAATAAGAGGAGTATATTCACAAACCATCCATGGATAGTGTACCATAAAATGATGCTTAGGCTTTAAATTAGAACCAGGAAATAAATACAATTCATGATGATCTGAAATCAGAGTAGACAATAAAACATGTATTCCCTTTTGAAGTGTGCTTGAAAATAAAATATCCAAAATTTTTCTCAGTATTAAATATAATTCCCAATGTTTGTCACTACGTGTTACAAAAACTTCCAATAAGATAAGGAAATATATTTATAAATAAAATCATTTCAGATGCAGAAAACCTAATGAATCTTTAACTAAATTTTCGTATTTTACGTTGGGTACTACAGCTTCATTTTCTCCATAACTATATAAGCGGATCATATTATTTAAGGTATCAACTGAAAATAATATTTACTTCTACATAAAAAAAATATGATCCTACTCAAATCAAAGTTACAAACACCCTCTGTTATATCATGCATTATATCACCAATATTACCAGTTTCTGAAGGCATATTTAATAGTACCTCTCTTTCATATTGATCTTTACTCCTCAGTAAGAAAATGTCTTCAGTTGTTGCCTTTGCAATCTTTCTTTGCTCGCTTTACAGTGCCTACAGTAATAATTCGCCTTAAAACTTTGAACAAAACCTCCAATTGTATTCATAGCCAAATTATCACCAAGAAGTGATAGCAGCTGAAAATAAATTCTAAAGGTTCTATTACCAATTTTCACTTCAGTACCTTCTGCTTGTAAATAATTTAAATCCTTTATCATCTTGTTGTAAATAATTTCGTTATCAAACATTCGCGTATCTGATGAATAAGATAACAAAAATATTTTCTAATCACGATTGAAACTTTTTGGGAAAACATCGAACAGAGAAGTAAAATACTCCTATTTTGTTCTTACCAGCATGTGAACCCAATGGATTGCCACATTCAAAATCATCATAGTAAAGAAGTGGAAAAACTCTTCTTCCTGGGTAACTTAATTTACTAGTGGCCATATTACCATTGCTAATATCATTTAAGAGTGCAGATTCCGAACAAGAATACATATATTTACATGCAATATCATATACATATATTTACATGCAATATCATAAGCCTCATTAATCGAGAACAAACATTTCAAGGTTTCAATAATAGGAATATAACAAATGCATATTGGAACTTTTTCAATGACTGTTTTAAATTTATTTTTCTTCAACTTAGTTTTATATCCTATTGTTATAAGCTGAGGATCAACATAGAACTCATTTATACGTAAATATTTTACAGTTAAGAATTCATTATGAAATAATGAAAATGGATTTTGAACGCTATTTAAAACCTGTTCTAGAGCATGTGAGTCCATATCATGAAATTTAGAAAGAACTTTGTTTTTAAGCAAGTGCAAGAAAGATGAATTAAAAATTAGATTCTCAGCTTAGAATATTTCTTCTTTAATTTTCTTTCTTGATGCATAATCATTATGAAATTTTTGAGAGGCAAATTGCAAAACTTCTTCCTTGAATTTACTTTGTAGTTCAGAAACAATATCATAATAATCGATCATTTCCAAAGGATGAGAAAAATTATTATTAGATAGATTAAAATTTTGATGTATTAAAGGAGATTGAATGTTATTGCTCGAGGCACCGCTTGAAGACTAAAAGATTATCATTATTAGAACTACAAAAATCAATTTGAGAATTTTGTTTTGGTTTTTGTAATTTTGATGCGAGTTTAAAGCATTTAATATGGAAAAATGTTTTTTCAAACGCCTTTTAATGGAATATTTTATACAAAATTGTTTATGGCAATTACCTTGCCCACATATAAATTTACTTTCAGAATACTCCTCTTGGTGAAAAACTTGTAAATGCAAAATCAAACTAGCAACACTAGGTACTTTTTCCCTACAATAAAAGCAAACAACTAAATTTAGCAAATTCCATTTTATGACTAAAAACTTTAATTTTATCAAAAGACTAATCAGAAATTTCATCAGTATTATATGAAGTGATATCAAAAATTAATTCACAAACATCAGAAACTGTCTTATCCCACTCAGTTGTAATTTCAAAAAAGTATTTTTGTATGAATAACCAGAGACTTGCAGATTCAATCGGGTACTGGAGGTGAAGTACATGAAAAGCTTTAAAGCAGTTTTCAAACTACCTTTAAGGGTGAATTAAATCCATATAAAACAAAATTCATTATGACGTAGTATTGAACTGAATTCAGAAGATCTTTTCCTTTAATAATTACAAATGGTTTCATGTGTAAAGACATTTCTCCAAGTTTTTATTATCTTCTAGATATGATGATAGGAATATCCTCAGCATTCTGAAAAAGAAATATATTATTATAAAAATGGCATAAATCATAAAACTAGCAATTTAAGGAATATATTAATTAATAGAAGTTATTAGAGGACAAATTTTTAGCTTAGTGAAAAGTATAACACAACTAAATAATAAAATAACCTGAGCATGAATCATAAAGGCCTCTTGCATGTCACCTTTTGAAGGTTTCCAAAATGCATTCTTTTTTGGATGAAGTGCAACTTTTCTAGGTTTTAGCAGCAATAGTAAGAAATACAGAAGACAAATTTTGAATAATAAAAAAAATACAGCTGGATTTTAAGGGTTTGCTATTTAAAACTGATTATTTAAACAAAAATTTGAATTCTCGAAATAACATTAGGAAGGAAAAAAAAACTCAAAATATGTAAGGGAAAAATTACAATTATCAAATCCAACTTTAAAACAATATATTGAACTTGAAAGAAGTACTTTATTCAAACTGTTCCTTTAACTTAAGTTTAATTTATTTCCATTCAAAAGAACTATGATGAAATCATTTACACCAGTAAAGGTGACCATCATCTCATTATTTAATGATTAATAACTAATTTGAAATACGTAAATACTCATGCAAACATTAATTATAATACAAATACACAGAAAACTACTAACCTTTTGAACCTTTGGGATAAACATTTTTCAAAAGATGGATCTGTGATTTATCTTTGATCCTGTCCATCATTAAATGTTTAATACTCTCTCTATTCAGCGCCCACTTAACATAAAATTTAGATGATGTTCCAAACATAGTTATAAAATCAATACTTATCCATATATATATATATATAATATATATATATATATATTGAATTATAATATATATACTATATATATACTATATATATAATATATATATATATATATATATATATTATATATATTATATATATATATATATATTTATATATATATATATATATATTATATATATATATATAATATATAATATATATATAAAAAAAATATATATATATATATATATATAATATATATATATATATATAATATAGGAGTTAAAGCAGTGATCGCTAGTGTAAATATTTACCAGTATGAGGGCCTTATTGATGAAATTTGAAGGAATCAATTAGAAGATACAAATTAGTTAAGAGAAAATTATTAAATTTACAAGGTAATTTAAATAATATATTTTTTTTAAAGCTTTTGTTCCTAAAGCTGGAACCTCTTCAGAAGTGATATATTAAACTAACATTAAAAAAATTTAAAAAAAAAAAAAAACACATTATTTAAGTTTATGTTAGATTTCAAAGTTTTTGGATAATTTAATTTTTTTTGTGTAGTTTCAGAATATTATTTTGTTTTGTGTCAATGTTGTTAATCTGCCTTTTTGTTTAATTGTCAATTATTATGATATTATTTTTACTAACGAATTCAGTGAGTTACTTTTTGTAAATTTTGTAACATAGTAAGATTGGTGTCATTTGGTTAATGTTAATGGAAATGATTATATGTAGAGCGATGGAGTGTAAGGGACAATCAAAATTCTTCCGCTTACACTCCATCTCTTCTACATAAATCATTCATTAACATTTAACCAAATGACACCGAAATCTTAACATGTACAAAATTTACAAAAACGTAAAACTCACTGAATCCTTTTGTATCATTATTTCCAAAAAAAATAATTTTCAATAACAAAAAGGCAATTACAACATTGCACAATACAAAATAATATTCTGAGCACCACACAATTTTTAAAAAAAATTAAATTATCCAAACTTTAAATCTAACAACTAAATTTTTTTTAAATTTTTTTAATGTTGGTTTATAATATTCACTTCTGAAGGAGGTTCCAGCTTTAGGAACGAAATCTCAAAAATATATATTTAAATACCTTGTAAATTTAATAATTTCTCTTAACTTCAATTTGTATCTTCTAATTGATTCCTTCAAATTTCATCAAATAAGGCCCTACTGGTAGTATATATATATATATATATATATATATATATATATATATATATATATATATATATATAATATATATATATATAATATATCATATATATATATATTATATATATATATATATATATATATATATATATATATATATATATTATCACCCACCTTCTCTCCCCAAGACTGGGGGTAAGGTGCGCAGCATGCACCGGAAACAATAGTAGTAGAAGAACATGATGAAAGTCAAAAAGAAAGCCCAGCCCTACAGCCCCCATTTTAATAAAATAACCTGAGAACTCTTTGCAGTCTGAAAATCCACCCTATAGCTTCAGGGGACAGCAACGGAACCTCGCTATTACATCTTCTTCAATATAGAGCCACAGCCATACCCCCTCACAAAACCCCACCCCGCCATTCACTCCTATTATGCACCTTTCTTCTCGCCTCTGAGAAAGTCTCATTTCTCTCCTCCAGGCAGTTTTTTTTTTTTTTTTTGTCTTAGCCAGTCAATTCCCAGCACACTCACCACTATAATTCCACTTAACCAACCGACTATTATCCATCCTTTCCACATGTCCCAACCATCTCAACGTAGTTTCATTTATTCTCTTTTATCTCCACACCACACAACTCTAATATGTTCATTCCTCATTTAATCAATTCTTCTCACACCTAGCACACCCCTAAGATTGTCCATCTGAACATATTGTATTTTAGATCTATACCTCTTATTCCAGACCATAGCCTCACTACTATACTTTAAAATAGGTAACAACATACCCTCATGTAAAACCCTAGTTCACTCAAGACATAGTCAATTTACATCCACCAATAACTTAATTGCACCAGCCACCTTCCTGCCAATCACAATTTTCCTACTACACTCTGCATCATCTGTTCAATTTTCATCCAACATATATATATAGGTATATCCTAAATATTTAAACACAGACCCTTGTTCCAGCTGTTCACCATCTAACATAACTTCACACTGAGGACTGTCCTCACTCACAACCATAACCTGACTCTTATCCATGTTTACTTTCAAACCACTCATTCTACACACCCTGTCAAATCCCTCTACCAATCCTCTCAAACTCTTTTCAGATTCGCCGCATAAAACAAAAATCATCCGCATATAATAGGTAGGGCACCCTCCACTCTCTTCAGTTCTCCATTTTAACACTTTATCCTGCTACCCTCACCCCTAATTCTTTCATAACTCCATCCATATACAAATCAAATAACCAAGGAGACATAACATATCCCTGCCTCACTCCGCTATTAATATTAAACCAATTTTCCCCCTTACCCCAACTAGGATTTTGAAACCGACCAAATTTTTTTTTCCTTTTTTTAAATTTTTATCCATAAGCCTTAAAAAGATGCAATAAAAACAATGGGTATAGACCATTTATTATGCTTAACAGGCAATACAAATGATCCAGTAAAACAATTTTTTAGGGAAAATTTTTACAAAATTTCAATTAAAATGTGAAGGATTTTGCTATATACCTAAATTTCAACCTCAAAAATATTATCCATTTAAAATGAAAAATGATAAAAGTTAAATTTTATAAAATAAGTAATAATAAGTGTGTATTACTTGAAACTATAAAAATTTATAAAAACTCATTTTAAAATACATTCGGTACAGTAAAAATGAAAATTGACCAAAAATAACCAATGTAGACTGTTAGACATTGATTTAAAATATTAACTCAATCTGAAGGTGTACATAAATTACTGTAGCAAGGTAAATAATACCTTTGTTCATTTCATAATTCTTATTTCTTCTGTTTTAAAGCAATATTGGATCCTTTGAGTTCCTGATTTTAAGGATGAATTTCCCAATATTTTCAAGTTATTTTTTTTGTCCAAATGGCAAGAGTCTTCTATTTCAGGATAAAAATATTTATTATATCCGCTCAGATACAAAAATGAAACTTTAAAATCATCAAACTCTTCATCGTAAGAGCTGATGAATGCCACCCATACTGTCATCATATTTACAAATGACATAGTCACCGGATTTTGGGGTAAGCAAATCTTGAACCTTATCTTTTTTTGAATTCTTTAGCATGATTCTTTCCTCTCCTTCATCAGCATCTGACGTTCCATAGATTTTAACTGTACCATTGCTGACTGGGATTATTTTATGCAATTTTTGGGTTCTAGGAATTGATAGAGCATTTTGTAGTTTGGTTGCCAAATTTTTTTTTCTTAATTTCTTCACTAGAAGTATATAAAAAAAACTAAATTTTTTCTGCAAAATTTAGTTTGCAAAATTTATACATGTCCTGAGAAGTTAATATCTGATTTTGAAAGGGTCTTTGTAGGCTAGCTTTAGCTGTCCTCCTTTTCACCACTCCAATTCCATCACAAGCACTTTTTCCATATAAAGTGGCAAAAAAGTGCCACTCACAGTCTACATCAAAATCCATCTTGTGATAATATAAATTTAAGAAATATGTTTTTGTATTGTCCAGCGCAACCATCACTGAAGTAATAAATTTTGCTCAGCTCTGGTATAAAGTACTTAATTTCAGGCAATAGAGTAGATATAAAAGTGTGCACCATAGATGTACTTTGCTTTGTGTTTGGTGATAAGAAACAAACTTTTATGGGTAATTTCATCATCATATGATTTCCTGTAGTAAACTACAAATGGGTGTACAGTACATTGGGAATTTTCCCAATGGAAACCTCGGGCTTCATCCTCTATAATAAAAGAAAAATTCTCTGAAAAATTCAATATTATTGTTATTTCATTTACGAGAACATTGCTTTTTAGATTTTAAAGAAAAAAATCCCAGAGATTTTGAATTATAGTGGTGTCTTGTTAATTTATATACTTTTCACTCAGTGAAGTACTAAAATCTTGGAAGTGTTTTGTTTTTTCCAACAAAGTGCATCTGTCCACTGTCACCCACTGTTTATATTTAACTTCTACATCTACTAAGTGCTCTATAGTTTCAATGAATTCCTTCACAGCAATTTCTCCAGGACATTCCTTGCACAAATGCATCATACATCTTCTGTTTTCTAAGCTACACACATTTTTCCATGAGCTGCTTATAGATTATATTATGGCTTCCTAGAACCGATATTTGCAGTTTGATATTCTAGTGATATGTGCACACACAAACAGAATGGGTGCCAGATGTTCCAGCTAAGACACAAAACTTTGGCCTTAAACCAGCAAATGATGAAAATCAGATTTTGGGGGATTAGGGATCCTCTTTATTGGCTACATAACACTCATTTAAGTTCATGAGAATAAGCCTCTTGAAGTAGCACCTTTTTACCAGTATTTATATTCCTAACACTTAAGCAGTCTTTCTTTCCAGGACAAACCCTACTTATGTCATCTTTTTGAAAATAGTTTCTTAAGTACTCTTTTGTTTCATTAGCAAGAACCTTTCCTTTTGAAGTGGTTGGGATTTCAGGAATGATGCCAAATTCTTTCTTAAGTTTTCGACTCTTCTTTACCATGTAGTCAGTCATTTGAAATATTTCCTTTGTTTTTCTATGGGATTATGGAGATATGCTTAATATTTGCAATTTTCAGTCATAAGAGTCAGTTTCAGTGAAAACTTTGACTAGCTCCTTCATAAGATCTTGAAATCTGAAAAGATATATTGCATAGAGCTATAGGTTTTGAAAGAAAGTAAACTTACAGTTAGCAAAAGTAGAAATATAAATTTACTTGACTCCATTGTATTTAATCTACGATTTTTATTTTTTAAATATTATATATAGTATTCATGATCCTTTTCATGGTCTTTGTTTTTCTCATCATTTTTTGATTATTGATGTTCATCATTTTAATTTAATTAAAAAAAATATCTATAGACCTGTACTGTTTTTAAAATATATATATACTAAATTTGAAATTTCAATAAAACAATATATCTACATTTGCTGGTATAGTAAAATATCTGATAATTTATAAAGATTACATTCGAATTTTAGAACATAAACCTAACCTATCACTATTTAACTGGATGTACATATGTATACATGGCTAAATTTTAGGATACTTATTTCAAGACAATATTGTCTTGAAATAATAAATAACCTAAAAATTAGTGATATGCTTCAGCCTTCAAATGTTAATATAAAATATACTCTTGCCAACTTTTCTGCATGCTAGGATTATGATCAGTTAATGATATCTAATAATATTTAAGGAAATTATTATATTTTAAAGTAAAAATAATTAGATGAAAAATGACAATCGAAATTTATTTGAGAATTTAAGTAGGCATTGGAAATAAAGTGCAGTTTAGAAACCCTCTTTTAACAGTATTTTGTTAATTTTTTTTGGAATATTTTTTCAAATTGTGTCATTTTAAGCTTACTTTTTCAATTCAGGTTCTTTTTTTTCTTTTTTTGAAGGACTATGAATTTTTTGATTAATTGTCTCTTCCACTGTCCTCTAAGATGTCTTGCTTTTTCTACCATTCTAAAAACCTTTTGCCTTTGAAAAAGTTGAAGGCACTGAATCTTAAACAAATAATAGATAAATTATATAGCCAACATAGTCTAGGTGGCTAATAATTCTAAACATGGGTAGGTAGGTAACTGTGTAGACACATTATTACATATAGACTTTGCAAGTTATTTCAATATACCTTTGCATAAATAAATGAAATACTTCGACTTTTCATTGGAGATACACCAAGGTCTTTCAAAACTGATCCTATATCACTTTTTGGACTTCACCATCACAATGGCTTCCAGCCATTGGGGATCTATCTGGTGAAGAGGTGCTTTCGGAGGAACTGCTTTCGTCTTCGAATAAAATAGCTGGATTTTTTGAAGTATTGTTTCGACAGTTGCAGCACAAAGGGGGTATACCCTTTTCTAAAATGCCTTTGCAGGCAATAAACAATTGGCCTTACTTCTTTAAAGATAAGTTTTCCATGTTTCTTAAGAGGATCTTCACAGTGTTCTTTAGACGTTTTTATTCTAAATATTTTTAAAATTTATAATATCTGAAAAAAAGAAAAAGAAAAAAAAGATAGGTTTAAGTAGGTATCAGATATGTGGAATGTGCAAATCTGAAAAAAAAAAAAAATTTAAGATCGGTTTAAGTAGATATCAGATAGTGTGGAATGTGCAAACTAAATATCTTTAATAAATATGACTGTTTCTAGGTAAATTAGTAATAAATTAAAATCTTTGTACAGCCATTTGCAATATAAACCTTAACTCTATTGACTTATGTATTTAATTCATATTATTATGATTTAAATACCTACTAGACATTAAAGTTACTTCTGCAACTCCATGCTTTAAATTGAAACTGATGACAATCAATAACGTTGTATTTTTAGCAAAATGACGTCGGTGGGACATTGGTTCTATATTTCTAAGGTACCATCATTTAATCTTAAGTTTAGCAACTAGGTACCGACTAAAGCAATAAAAAGTGAGTGTATTCCCATATTCATGTGCATAAGACTAAGATAATAACTTAATGGATAAATTAAAAAAAAAAAAAAATTATTAAATTTTGTAAAATTTTCCCTAAAAAATTGCTTTACTGGATCATTTGTATTGCCTATAAGCATTAAATAAAATTTTGGGGTTCTATACCCATTGTTTTTTAGTTGCCTTTTTTAGCTTATGGTCAAATTTTAAGAAAAAAAACTAATTTTGGTCGTTTTTCCCAAAATCCTGGGAATTATAAAATAGGATTTAAACATTAATAATCTTTTTTTATATTAATATATATAGGACTTTTGATTACACTGTTTTGTACATTATGCATAATAACATTGTTTAATTTTAAACATATTTTGAGGAAGATAAATGCATTTTTTAAATCTATTAGTCTAGAAGCCTAAGATTTGCACCAGTTGGTTTTGGTTATAAGATAACCCCATGCACCAAAATCTGAGATGTAGTGGTTAAAGGCCTGTGGTGATCTATCATGGAATTGACCCTATTACCCTCCATAAACACTTCATTGCACAACTTCCAAATTCATTCAATCACATCTTGCCTCCATTCTTGATCATTTCACCAGTAATTCAATTACCATTCTTCAATTTTCTCACTCTGCACATTACCTGCACCTTACTAATTACCTCATCTCCAAAATACATATTCTTTCTTACACCGTCAAATCCACACGCATTCACTATCACCTCTTCATTACTGCCAATGTTATGGAGATTTTCGAAGTGTTGCCTCCACACTCTCCTCACATCTATTTCATCAGTTTCAAAAGCATTGCCCCTATTAATTTTTATGTGCAGATTCCCCTTATTCTCATTCTTAACCTTTCACACTTAATATCAGAGGAGCTTTCTATTCCCTAGTAAGTTCCCATTCATCTTACTTCCAAACTGTTCATTTACCTCATTTTCCCCCCTATGTATGCAACTTTGTCTTCCTTTTTTTCTCTGTTATATAATTCCAGACATGTTTCTTTTGAAACCTTATCATTGGCTTTTAGTACATTCGCAGCTAGCCTAGCTAGCCCAGAGAATACGCCAGATATATATATATATATTATGATCATATATATTATATGTATAAAAATATATTACTTTTATATTTTTTTTATATTATAATATATATATATATATATATATATAATATATATATATATATATATATATATATATATATATATATACTCATATATATATTATATATATATATATATATAGGCCAGCCTCCCATTAGCTGTCATAAAAAATATTAATGCTACACTAAAAAGGAATATATTTTTAGATTGTGTAAAATTTTTCTTAGGAAAATTATTAAAATAAGTTATGAAAAATGAAATAAATGATATATATACTATATATATATATACATATAAGTAAATATATATGATAATATAATAATTAGATAGTTATATATATTATATATCTATATAATATATACTATATATTATATATATATATATATATATTATACTATATTATATATTATATAAATAATGCAGCCCCGCAAAGTAGTGGGCTCGAGCCAACGGGAACAGATGGGGGGACATTTTCTCATACTGGAGAGGAGGAACCTCAGCGACACCCACATACCAAAGAGCCGGGG
Organism: Trachelipus rathkii; assembly: GCA_015478945.1. Classification (NCBI taxonomy): domain Eukaryota; kingdom Metazoa; phylum Arthropoda; class Malacostraca; order Isopoda; family Trachelipodidae; genus Trachelipus; species Trachelipus rathkii. The sequence goes on along the minus strand of JABUQX010002754.1, from coordinate 13,366 downwards.
TTCCGGTAGACCCTATATAGGAACCTACCGGGCCCGGCCAAAAAATCAGGCAAAACCGGGTTTTCTACCGGGGTTAACTGTTAAATTACACTAAATAATAGAGGGTTTAAATTTAAACAAAATAGAAAAATATATTTTAAATTCCAAAATTCTTCCTTTGCTATAAATTGATGCAAAATATATAAACAGTACCTAAATATAATCATTTATTTTTGCGTATTACTTGATTGTCAAATTAAATTGAGCCAAATTATTAATTTTTCCGAAGTTTTTTAACAAAAATATTTGAAGTTATTTGATATATCAACGAATTCGAAAAGAAATAAATATAATTGTTAAATATAATGTTATTTATATTTAAAGTAAATATCGTCAAGAAAATCAAATATTTTTCTGAAACATTCAAAATTATTTTATTAATTGAATTTAAAATATATATATTATATATATATAATATATATATATATTATATATATTATTTATATATATATATATATAATAAATATTATATAAAATATATTATATATATAATATATATATATATATATATATATATATATATATATAATATATAATTATATATATTTCAAATACAACTTATGTCTTAAATGAAAATCAATTATTTTCTAAAAATTTCTTTCGAAAATATTTATTTAATTGAATTAATTAAATGTATTCCTTTTTTATAATTAAAATTATTAATTGAAATTATATTTAATTTTCATCCTAAGTTTTAAGACTTTCAGTGTTTTTGACTTACATTTCTAATTTTAGCTAACCCTGGCCCCGGCTAAATTAGAGCAGCCCCGGCCCCAGCAAAATTCCCGCCCCAGTCGGTCCCTACCCTACATAGAGGGGGTGGGAAA
>JABUQX010002754.1:0-7500 GCA_015478945.1 Trachelipus rathkii | reverse complement strand
GACAATATCGCTTGACTGTACTAATGATGTCATTGATTGGAGCTATCGCATCTTCTGCCCTAAACTCAATATTTGGGAGAGACACAGAATAAGTGTCTCTGTGTTTCCCTGGACGAGTCTGTCGCCACTGTGCCAACGTATATGCCATCCTATACAAAGAAAACACAAGGACATCTGTTGTATCGTAGGCAATACCACTAGAGATGGCTCGAGGGACATTTTCAAAACGTGGCAACAGAACTCGTGTGAATTTGACTTGATGATTTCCAGGGTTGTTGGTAGTCTGATCATAGGCAGACTCCATATGTGAAACCCATGAATGTCCGAGAAAAAGTATATGGAACGAAATAAATATATATATTAGGACACTCTGATAAAAAAAAGGATAATACTTAATATTATTTTACCCATTTACCTAAATTATTCAATAACACCTAGGAGTTGGAAATAATTCTTTGGATAAAGTTTGGATAAAGTGGATAATTATTCAAGGTATGCATTTGATAAACGAAATTATTTATTTTATTATGCTATTTCGGGCGTTCTCTCCGAGACCGTTAATTGCGCCAACCGAAAAAAACAAAACATTATTTTATAAAACATTACAATTTAGAGATTTATTAACAACATTAACAATCATATATATAATATTTTTATTTACAATTTTCATCACCATTTATAATATATAATTACATAATCACAATGTTCACAATTCACCACAATATATATATCTTTTCACCACTAGTATTTTATATATATTTTATTTTTATGGTTTTTCTTTCATTGTTCTATTCATTCTACTGACGAGGTGGATAACGTTTTCTTTCTAATATCCTTGGTTGTATCCAAGGTATGTTACTAGTTCTTCCTGAGTCTCTCAATCTTGTTCGGGAAGCCACAAAATCCCCTGCAGTTTCTTCAATTTGACGTAGTTGGGGTATTAGATCTTCACTTTCATTCTCCTCTAGAGGTGACTGCTGTACTATCCTCCTTTCTGAAAAGATCGTCGACCTGGGTGTTGACACATTTAGCACGTCCCCCACATCTGAAAACTTCCTGTCATCGTCTGATTCACCCATTCGTTCGACCTCTCCCATCGGAGAGTTTATAAAGAGCAGCTTCCTTTGGAGATCCTCACAAGACAATCTTCTAGCATATATATAGGGAACCATCTGATTTCTTTGATCTGTAATATAAAGGGGGGTATAGGAGAGTAAATTAGGTAAAGTAGAAGTTTCAGAATTAGTTAAAGATATATTCGAGAAATTGGATAAATTGGAAAAATTAGGTGAATGGAAAGATTGATTAGAATATGGAGAAGTGCTTGTATTAAAGAGATGGGCGATATTGAAAGAAGAAAGTTCACTAGGGAGACTAGGAGAATAAGAAGCAGAAGAAGAAGTATAAGTAGAGAAAACAGAAGTAGGAGAGGTAGAAGAAAGAGGAAGAGTAGGAAGTAATATAGAAGGAAAAACACTTACCTTTGTTAATTCATCTCTAACTTGTTTGTGCAATAGAAGACTCTTTTCAGTACTACATAATATCATTCTTGTAAGCTCTTCTCCCTCTTCAGAATCTGGAAATCTCAGGAAATCATCATCCTCATCCTCTGAATCCTCGAACTCAAAAGTTTCTTCCTCACCCCGGCTTTCCGCACCTGATGAAGCATCAGGAATTGGTGTTATAGAATCCTCAATGTTGCTCTCTGGAATTTCCTCTATAGGAGACTTATTTGTCAGAAGATCTTGAAACAATGGATTATCGCTTAAATATTTGGGAGGTACAAACTACTTCTTTAATTGTTGATGGTGCACCTTATACAATCTTTTTGTTTCCAAGGATTCTATGATATAAGTTATTCTATTGGGATTAACTACTAGGATTTTCAAGGGACCTTGATAACGATCTTTAAACTTATTTAAGGTCAGATCTCCAGGCAACTGCAACTTCAGCGCCACCAATTGATCTGGTAAGAAAGGGGAGAAATCCGTATGTCCTTCTTTCCAATAAGTATTGAATTTAGTCCAAGGAAGTCTAGGTCGTTTATCATGAGCTTCTTTCTAACAATCTTCATAGCACTAACATCCGTTCCCGGGAATGCCTTCTCTGCCAGTCCTTGCAACCGCAAAGCATAGAGTGGAATGGTTTCCGTGGTCAGTATCTGTGCAGCATTAAAGGTACTTAAATCACATTTTGTTTGCTTTTGTAAATATTCACCAAACCAGTCAGTCAGTTCCTTTTTAATAGTTGCGTAACTTGCATTAGATTTCATGAGGACATCATAGACCTGCTTTATGTTTCCCTCCAAATGTAACCCCAAATAGGTTCTCCATCCATCAACTGTGGAACTAGGATATGTTGCAAGAGCATATTCTTCAAATCTATTTAAAAATTGAGGAAAAGGTTCCCCATTTTCAAGACAGTATTTCCCTACAGGAATCATTTTCTTTGATTTTTGTTGTTGCTGATTTATCATCATTTGCATCATTTGTGTTACCATATCCAAGGTTTGTTGGTTTTGTTCCAATATCCTTAGCATAGTAGTATCCTCTTGAGTCGGAATTTGAGGGTTTTGTTGTAGTATACCCTGATGCGGTGAACTACCCATAGGCACTGGAACCTGTTGTGGGGGCAAGAAGTGAGTATACTGACTCTGTTGTTGAGACTCACTCATCCCCAACTGTAATCCACCAATAGAAGGACTATTTATAGGAAGGCCTGCCGGCAAACTTAATCGTGCCACTGTTGCCGCCACTGGAGGGGACATCGTAAACAAGGGAAGTACTGAACCTGTCGAGTGTGTTGAAATTACATTCAACATCCCCGAAGATTCAGCCAAAGAGGACTGAGACATTATGGACATAATAGGAGTAAGAAATGTCATCAAGCTTGCTGGTTGGCTAGCCAACAATCCTGTTGCATCTGTTATGGATGCGGAGATGGTGGTGGATATACCCGTTTCGTCAACCGTCGTTTTTATTTCCGCGCGCATATCGCCCGAAATTTCGCTTTTATTTTCCGCCATTTCTCGGATCGAACGCTACGAACGATATTAATTTATAATGGATAATTTTAAATAGAGGGGATAGTATAATTCTTTATGTATGATTGTGTAAGAGCTTTTTTTAACAAAAAAGAAGTAGAGAGTCAACTAGAATTATAGGATTAGGGAAGCTAACTTAGTGTGGAGTTGATGCTTTCATGTACGAACAAAGGGATAGATAAAAGTAAAAGGAAAAGCGAAAAGAGAAAAGGTAGCAGGCTAACAAAGGGTAGACTCTCTCACGAGAACTACGCTCTGCTACCATTTATGTAAAAATAATAAAATGCAAATATAAATAAAATGTGAGTTGAGACTAAACATAAAATAAGAATAAGAAAGTTAGTACGTTACAAAACAATAACTAAATTCAGGAGAAAAATTTATATAGTGATGGAAACTAACCTAAAGGCCGGAACTTTTCAATAACGTTAGTCAAAGGTCGACTCCCTTTGAACTGCCCCTTTTTCTTTCCTCTCTTCCTGTTTTTATCTTGAGAAAAGTTTTTGAACCTTTGGCGGTGATGTTACTCAAAAGAAAAAAAGAAACCAATTAATAATAATAAAAACTTGAAAGAAATTTGTTTAAGAAATAAAGAAAAAGAATGAATTATTACCTTAACTTAGTCTCTGATAAGACACTAATAGGTAGTGCATCAACTACACACCTTGATATTTGAATACTTTATAATTTACAACCAAAAGAAACAAAAGGGATTAATTCATTAAAATAATTGATGTTTCTTAGTTTAATAAAACAAATCATGGACAGACTCAAATAAGTTTGATAGAATTTAATATTGTATATCAATAAGAAAAAAAAACAATTAATTTCCCTCTATGTTAACCCTCTGTATAAAAAAACCCCCGTGTAATAGTAAAGAAATTATTCTAGAGGGATGTCTTGTAACAACTATACTTTGAGGAGTGATTAAGATGTACTAACTGTTTTGAACGTGTTAAATTTTTACAAAGTTTATCATTTCTTTCTTACATATATATATATATGTAAAGTTTAATTTCCTTTTTCCTTAATTCTACCTATTCTATTAACTCATTTACTGAGCATGCTCTAAACCATTGTTTTCCCTCATTCATTCAATCAACCCAGAATATATATATATATATAACCCCAATTCAGTATATATATATATATATATATAATATTATATATACTAATATATATATTCCTATATATTATATTATATATATTATACTACATTATATTATATTATATATTATATGATATAATATAGTATATATATATATAACTATAATATATATATATATATATAATAATTATTTAAATATAATATACACTAGTTAAGAATGCAGCACCAAATAGTTATACATATATATAATATCACAGTTGAATAAACACTCGAATAATATAGTTCACGAAAATACAATTTCAACACCTATATATTAACAATTAGTGTATTGCCGTACACAGTTAACTATTAATTTTAACGTTTTTTAAATGTAGTTTAAACTATTTTGTTCACCTTCATGTTTGTTTACACTGTCTCAAGGTGATATATTGGATTTAGGAGCCCTTTTTTTCTGTGGAGTCTTTAACTCCTACGTTTCAATCCGATGAAGATTTAAGTAAATATAAATAATCGCTCCCTATCCGTGTACCTGATGGAAAGGTACACTTAATCAGTAATTTCTTATATTCTGGTATTATTATTAATTTATAACAATTATGTGGTTCAATTATGTAAAAGAAAAAGAAGGACTTAAAGAATATAAAAATGAAGACTTACCCCTGACTGGACAGATGTTTTGTAGGGTATAACTTGTTTCCTTTGTACAATGCAAGATAGTGAGATGTAGGGATGTAACAAATGCTGATAACAATCTAAAAGAGTAATAATGATAGGCCAATTACATTTCCTGTACTGACTGACCAAATTCTTCAAAGAAACAAATTATATTAACTATTCTTACTGTATACTAACTGCTGTTCACATCTATTTACAAATCCTCTTAAAAAAATCAAAATATAACTCGTCCGAAGTTGGGTAGATCTGTATTTCAATATGGTAGGAAATCTTCACAACATGAAGTTATTATAGTATCTTTTTATACTAACACTAGAAGTAGTGGATTAACTGAAAAATATTAGAATACTACACTCCCCCCCACCTGTCATAGCATGACGGGAAAGACTGGTTAGTATAAAAAGATACTATAATAACTTCATGTTGTGAAGATTTCCTACCATATTGAAATACAGATCTACCCAACTTCGGACGAGTTATATTTTGATTTTTTTAAGAGGATTTGTAAATAGATGTGAACAGCAGTTAGTATACAGTAAGAATAGTTAATATAATTTGTTTCTTTGAAGAATTTGGTCAGTCAGTACAGGAAATGTAATTGGCCTATCATTATTACTCTTTTAGATTGTTATCAGCATTTGTTACATCCCTACATCTCACTATCTTGCATTGTACAAAGGAAACAAGTTATACCCTACAAAACATCTGTCCAGTCAGGGGTAAGTCTTCATTTTTATATTCTTTAAGTCCTTCTTTTTCTTTTACATAATTGAACCACATAATTGTTATAAATTAATAATAATACCAGAATATAAGAAATTACTGATTAAGTGTACCTTTCCATCAGGTACACGGATAGGGAGCGATTATTTATATTTACTTAAATCTTCATCGGATTGAAACGTAGGAGTTAAAGACTCCACAGAAAAAAAGGGCTCCTAAATCCAATATATCACCTTGAGACAGTGTAAACAAACATGAAGGTGAACAAAATAGTTTAAAAAACTACATTAAATATATTACAGTTAAAATTAATTAGTTAATGTGCTACCAATAAACCTAAATTTATAATATATAGTGTTGAATATTGTATTTCGTGAACTATATTATTCGAGTAAGTTGTTATTTCAACTGTGATATTATTATATATTGTATTAAACTTATTTTGGTGCTGCATTTGCTTAACTAGTGTATATGTATATTTATATATATATATATATATAATTATATATATATATATATATGAGATATATAATATATATATATATAAATAAATAATAAATATATATATATATATATATATATATATATATATATATATATATATTATATCTATATATATATATAATATATATACTGAATTATTTGGGTTATAATATATAATATATATTCTGGGTTGATTTATTGATAATGATGAGGGAGTAAAACAATATAGGTGATTTTAAGAGCTAATGCTCAGTAAATGAGTTAATAGAATAGGTGAGAGTAATTAAGGGGGAAAAGGAAAATTAAAACTTTACTATATATATATATATATATATAATATATATGTAAGAAAGAAATGATAAACTTTGTAAAATTTAACACGTTCAAAACAGTTAGTACATCCCAATCACTCCTCAAAGTATAGTTTTTTACAAGATTCATACGCCTCTAGAATAATTTCTTTTACTATTACACGGGGGTTTTTTTATACAGAGGGTTAACATTGATGAAATTTAAATTGTTTTTTTTCTTAATTTGATATACAATATTTATATTAATTCTATCCAAACTTATTTTGAGTCTGTCCTATTATGGGATTTGTTTTATTATTTAAATACTAAATCTTATTTCATCAATTATTTTAATGTGTTCTTCAATTGACATCCTTTGGTTGTAATATTATTAAAGTATTCAATATCTAAGGTTGTGTAGTTGTAATGTCTTAAAGATGCCAGCCTATTTGGAGTGTGCTGTAATTCACAGTTTTAGTACCAAATTGATTGTAAGGTAACTTTAATTTCATTCTTTCTCCTTATATTCTTCAAGACCACACAATTCTTTCAGAGTTCTTTATATAAATCTATTATTTGATATTTCACTTTTTTTCTATATTGGTATGACGCTCACACCGGTTCGACCGCCAAAGCGTCAAAAACTTTTCTCAGATAAAACAGGGTAACGATGAATCGCGCATAAGCAAATGGGCTATGTTCAATAGCGGAGTCGCACTCGAAACTACACGTTATTGAAGTTCCGGCTTTTAGGTTAGTTTCCCTACTTTTTTTTATTCCAATTTCCCGCTCCTCATATCAACAACTTTTTCTCTCCGTCTTTTTCAGTATCTTCATTGTACTAACCTTTCTCTCCTACTTCTCTTATTTAATGTCTATTTTTCAACCTCTACATATATCTTATTATCTCCGGCATTTTATTATTTTGTATTACCTGAATAAATTTGTGAGTAAAGCTTTATTAGCGCCGTGAGGTTACTTTGGCGTTGAGAGGAGTCTACTATCCTTCTGTTAGTCCAACTTCTCTCAGTGAACACTCTTTCATCTTTCGACTTTATCACATATTTTCTCCACATACTCTCTTATCCAACATATTTCTTGTTCGTTTGGTTGTTCCCTTTTTTTCCTACAAACTCAACCATTCACGCTTCTAACTCTCCTATATATTTCGATCGTTC